>APFE031718481.1:0-17655 GCA_000404065.3 Pinus taeda | reverse complement strand
CCTTTGTTGAAAACATTCCTATTTCCTTTTTCTGCATGGGGTAAACTTAATTCCCTTTTTATCAGTCCATCTCTTTCCTCCATCTCCATTTTGCCTAGTTTGATGATAGCAAAAATGCGCCTTTTGTATAATTTCATCCATCGTCTTCGGATTGTCAAATTCGAGACGTTCTTTCATGAATAATGGTAAACTGCTAATAAACCTTTGTACCTTTTCTTTTTCTTCCCGTATGTAGGGAACATATCGCAGTAAGGATGTGAATTTCATTATGATTTCTTCCATAGACAATTGACCTAGTCGAAGCTCATGAAACACTTTTTCCTTCTCATCGTAAAATCTTTCAGTTAAATATTTTTCCTTAAAGTAATTTTGAAAATTTTCCCAAGTTACATTTTGTTCATTTTTTCCACGTATGGTCTTCACCTCCTCCCACCATAAGTTGGCTTTTACTTGTAGTTGATAGATGGCTAAGTGAGCCTTTATATTGTGATCATATTCATACAACTAAAAATACTTATTCATATTAATAAGCCAAGCATCAACATCCTCCTCTTGTTCACCATCAAAGAGGGGAAGTTTTATTTTTCAAAATTCTCCTTGAAACTCAATTTTGTGTCGTTTCTTCTTTTTATGATCCAATACATTGTTGAATTCTTCCTCTTGATTCTCTTCGTCGCCTTCTGTTCCCAGATTTTCAGTTTTGAATTCTTGATTACCAGTCATGTTCCCATGTTCAGGACTAGGAATTGATTATCGTTGATCCTATCTATCAGATAAACTCTTCATAATCTTATCCTATTCCTGCACCAGCCTCTCATTATCTTCACGCAACGTGGCGATCTCATACTTTTGTTCTTGTATAGTTTCCAAAATGGTAGTTTTGGTGTTGCGCGGGCTCCTCCCCCAACTAAACCCATACCTCAGGATTGGCTTCTGGAAAGGATGTTGGTCCTGCTCCTGACACGACTCTGAGTGGTGTAAGCCGAGTCCTCCTCATGATGGCAGATTTTCTCTCTGTGCACATCACAAATGTTGTTATTTATTCATTCTCTAGAGGTCTCAGCTTTGCAACCAGAGGGATATGATACCACTTGTCATACACCTTAGCAATTATTTATTACCATATAGAAAATAAAATAAAATAAAAACAATTAATAAAACCTTGCAGTAAAAGTCCTTTCACCATTGACTACATGATTATAGTTATGATTTATAATAGGTTTTCCATAAGTTATTAACCCTTTAGCACATGGCAATGATTTATAAAAATCTTAAGTTTATTATTATAGTTATTATGTTTTCCTTCAATTTCCCTCGAAACTCTCACTCCTATATCTAACACCCAATTTTACCACATCTTAGCATCGGTGGGTCCAGGCTTTTGGAGAGTTCCTGGTGCATTACAGTTGGGGCTCACCACATTGAGAAGAGATCCTTGTCGATGGCTCTCCATCGCTTGACTTCATATAATGGTAGACTATGGAGTCCTTCCATCTTGGGTACCTTCACCACTGTAGAATTCAACATTACCATCTCTGCCTATGAGGTCCCTCAGCTGCAAAGTATCACACAGGTATGGAGGTTAGGGTTCTTTGTCAATCTTGATGACTCTAGGTTTCATTAGCTATGTTTCACTTGATATACACTTTCGCTCTGCCTCAAGTATTACCAGAGCCTTTGCTACACTCAAGGGTCAAGAAAATTCGACCCAAATTCACAAATCCACTACAAGTATGTTCTTCCCAGTGCCATTGTTTCATCTGGAATTTATACTCATGGTAATTTCCTAACAAAATTTCTTGGTATTTGCTTCTTTTAGGATATGGCAAGGGATTTAACACTCCGTCGCTATGGAATGGTTGAATGGAGCCGAGGTTCCTTTCTCAGGTCACAAGAATATGCCTGGCCTCAATTCTCTTCGAATACCGAATAAAGTGGATAGTCTTAACTTAACGAGGACTTGGAGTATCCTTTTAGTTTTTCGGTTGTTAGGCTTGCTGGCTGATGACCCAATGTTTGTATCAATGTAGTAATGATGAACTAGCTCATATCTTATGCTTCAACCAATATATTAATTTGTATGATTTGATAAATTGTAATATTTCTTCCGCTGTTCGGAGAGGGTGACTCTATTAAGGTTACTTGGTCTTTTGAATGTAACGACTTTTGAGGGTTTAGACTACCTATTGGGTTGAACCTCTATTTATGCACTGAATTCCTATGGTTATAGTATTATGTGTACTCCCATTTATATATATATATATATATATATATATCATTCTATTTCTGCTAGTAATTGCTAGAACATAGTTGCGGTGGCTTTCTGGGTTCAACAATATTATGGAATTTAATGTTTCTTCTTTTGTCTATTATTCTTTTAATGTAACCCTAGTCATTGGTTATGATGAATATCCTTCTGACAGTACTTCGCTCTTTCGGCTAGTTGATGTAACTTATTCTCTGTCTTATCTCTGCTATACTATTATTTATGACAATATCTTGGTTGCCTTGGTTTATTTAGTTAATACTATTCGAGATTAGTTCCATTCTTCTCTGTCTTTGAAAGGAAAGCAAGTCCAATTTACTCTTTAGTAATTTGTTAAATAATTTGTCTGCTAGTCTATTTTCTGGATGTATCGAGTTTTGTTTCCTCTCTGGACTATACATACTAGACAGTAAATTATCTTCTCTTGAGGGTGGTATAATTTAACAGGATTATATTTTTCTGTTTGTATTCTACAACAATAAATACACAGTGATTGAATTCAATTTATTTCTCCTCTTTGGAGCCTTTGCTAAATCTATTTTTAACCTTAGTTTTTTGAATAAATTCTTAACCCCTAATTACCTCTATATCGACATTTAGGATAATTATAACTATAATTTCTTAGGCAGAGTAGATACTTATCTGGTGCTTCTTGCAATTTGAATGTCGTATTTGTATAGTCGAGATTTAATTTTCATCCTTTAGTCCAGACCCTGAACATAGTTTATTAATGCCTCCCAACCATGAGATCAACATTTATCAAGTTGAATCCCCCCCAGTGCTATTTCTCACATGCAGAAAACCATAGCTAATAGCTATCATGCTCTGTGGCTATCTGGTCCTAACTAGACTTAGCCCAGTCCTAACTAGACTTAGCCCAATAGCCTGAACAAACCATCTGACCTTTGAGCATGGATCTTTGTTATTCATTATTTAACTTTCTTAACCTTAGGTACACATTACCCTCTTGGTCCTTTTTCCTAAGAATAAATCTCTAAGGAGTAGTTAGGGTAGGTAACCGCTTGCCCTAACTACCTGACATGTGAGAAATGTATAATTGACATTACTCCAAGACATTCACTTCTTTTGTAATTTGATCAAAATATTTAAACATAAATAACTATATATAAAAGTATTGTCTTTGGACTTCCTATTTAATTAACAATATCAAGTTTGTTGACTGTGGTAATTAAATATTTACAATTACCGGGGATATCACACTCATTTACAATACGGATCACAAAAGCCTAAGATCTAACATTAAAATATATTTAAAAAATTAAAAAAATGGAAATTATAAAAGAATTTAATTTAACTTTTCTTGATTTTAATTTCATAAAATTTAAATTTCAAAATTTTGTAATTTTAAAATTTGATTGGAACTAAATCCTATATTAAAAATAAATTTAAATAATGAAAAAAATTTAAAAAAAATAAAAATTGAGTTCAACAGGCATACCGATTAATGAACGTGGTCAAGTGTGGTACTGCAAGTCAATAATATTTCAAAACTAAACTAAAATTATTCTTATATTTTTTAAATTTTATTTTGCATGATGATACATTATATGTAAAATGAAACTCTAAAAATAACTAATTTTCAAAAAAAAAATCAAAAATACATTCATTGGATGCCATACTTAGAAACACTGATAAGCCCACAGTGAAGTAAAGTTCATGCTTCATCTTACCTAGGAAAAAGATGAATTATATGAAATCTTATGCATTTCAATGTGCCACATTAGAGAAGAATTTCATGGGAAAACCATGGTTTGTCAAAACCACTAACGATAAACGAACTAATTTATCTCAATTTTATTTTAATTATTAATTTCTTTTTTTCTTAATTTATTTTATTTGTTTTTTATGTAATTTGATCTAGTTAAAATGTTTAACAAGAAAGACACAGAGCCAAAGATTGATATTTTGAAACTTTGCTAGATTAATTTTGTGATTTGGGAAGCTAAAGCACCTCCAGAAATTGTTCTCTATCAGACTGATTTTCAAAATTTCAAATGACAATGATAGTATTTTTAGATTCAAATATTATCACATGATTAGCCATCACTCTTCTACTCTACAACCAAATAAAACCAGTTGAGAAAATAGACAAGGTAAAAATGATGAAATTAATATTAATCACATACTAGAAATTCGGCAAAATTGGAAAATTGTGATTTTTAAAAAGCATTATGCACTAGTTGGAATAGGCTATATTAGAATAATACCATGAGAAAAAACCATGGGTTAAAATTACAATGAAAAAATGAGTTTTTAAAATTATTAATTTTATTTTAAATATTTTTAATTTAATTTAGTTGAATTAAAATAAAATAAAAATAATAATTTGATTGAGTTAAAATAAAAATAAATATCTAGGCATGGTGTTGTAGGATGATGAGTAAATGGGGGCACCAACTTTATTTGTCTATGAAGGCCAATGGATATGGGAAGTTGGATTCTCATGCCTTTACCACTGCCATTGAGAGGCTTAGTAACCATTCTCTTATGCTTACACCACCCTCAATTTGGGTGACATCAATTGTGCCATGTGCTTGAAAGTTGGAAATTATTATGTGATAAATTTGTTTTCATGTTATGTTCTGCAATGTTTTCTGAATTTATGCCAATGGGGCAGTCAACATTTAATTAGAAAAAAGCAGAATTCCCACCTTTCCTTCTTGTCTTTAGGGAAATATTTTGATGCATGTATTTACATACAGTGTATCATGTTATCAACATTTGTTCTGACTGTAGATGACTTAAATGCACTAGTTTTTATTGAAAAGAATGTGAAGGATGGAATCAGATATTGTTACAAATAGATGTGGGAGCGTAGTGCATCGTGGCGTTTTTATTATTTTATGAGGAGTAGAGGAGAACAAGATCCCTTGTGGGTAAAAATATTATAAAGAGAAAAGGAACATAAGAGCCCTTGCTGGGAAAAATATTTTAATCGGTAGAGGATCATAGAAGTCTTTGCGGGGAAACACTGATAGGTACTTATGTTTGAAGCCATTCAATTGAGGTCTTCTGTTATACACAGATGAGGACGCCTACAAAATCAAATATGCAAAATATTCCTAGATTAGGTCAAATCAACACTATTCCTAAGTCATTGTTTGTTCTTCCTAATTTGAGTTGGGTCTATGGGAGACGTTGTTACAAAATCAAGGGTCCCTATAGCCCTTGCACCATCCAATGTCTCCATGATTTTAAACAACCAAAACAAGGGTTAATGTTGTTCTGATTTTTATTGCTTCTAGTGAAGAATTGAAATTATAGCCTTTCTTGGTATGCAGGTGTGGGAAAATCATGTCTTCTACTTCAATTTAGAAATAAACTATTTCAGCATATTCATGACTTGAGTGGGAAAATAATATCTTTGACTTCAATTCACCTATAAACACCTTCAAAATATTCATTACTTGAGTATTGGAATTAAATTATGAGCACACATGATAACTAATCAAATCAAACCCATTAAACTCCATATGTATGATAACTAATCAAATCAAACCCATTAAACTCCATATGTTTAATATTGTAAGGATTCTTTACCTCTTTTTTGTTATGAGTATGATATAAAATATAGTTGGAAATGAAAACAATATTATTGAACAATATCTTCCAAATATCACTAACAACATATAAAACCCTTCTTGTTATAGGAAAGTTGATCCAAAATGAGGATGGTCAAATTTGACCTTTGTTTCCTTTGTTCAATAATATATGTACCTACTAACTACCATGTTGTTAATATGAAATGACATAAAAGTAATCCACTTAATGTCATGTATATCTGCTTTATTTTCGATCAAGTTGAATAAAGTTTGATGACAGGTTTGTTATCTAGTGGCTAAATTATTCTCAACAACTCATTTAAATTCAAATCAAGTTACTCTATCTAATTGCATTCTTAGTTTAAATTCAAACCGACCTACTCATATTTGGCATCTATGAATTGTTTATATGTGCTACCTTTCTTCCATTAGCCTAACCCCATAACAAAATTTATTGTTCTATATCTATTCATTCACTTAGATGTATTTTTTTTTTAGAGATATATTCTTGTAGTGTTGCTTTTTACATATGCTTAATATTGATATAATCTCTGACAGGAAATCACAACTTATAGTTTCATGCAACTTTTTGAATGTCCATCAAATTGTTTTAGCACATATAATGCAAAGGTAAACCTCATTCTAAAATTGAGATCCTCAAAATTCTTGAAGTTTAAAGAGGTACTTGAGTGTTTTTTAAAATAACAATGTTAGTGTAAACCATGTTTAAATGTTTTTCTTTCTTAAAATTTGAGAGATAGGAAATTATTTATTTTTTGCATGCTAATTCTTGCCAACTTATTGTCAAAGGAACTTAGCTCAAGTAGTATCATTCACTATTTTTTCCCAAGTAGCATGGGTTCAAGTCTACATAGACATGATGATCCTTGTGGCATTTATGAAATATTGTTAAGTAATTTTTCCATTTTTCTTAATTATACATATTTTTTTATTTCAGTGCCTTTTGAAGTTGATTTTCTACCTGTGTATGTTCTAGTTCATCTTCAATCTGCTCGTTGATTTTGGTACCTATGTGTTAGAATAAGAAAAAATCTGTGTATTTTGAAGCTATATGACTTTCCATGTCCCTAATTTGATGTGTGTGTTATGTTTCAAATCTAGAAGTACCTTTTTTATTCCTTGATCAATGCCTTTATGTTTTCTTGTTTTTAGAGAACTTGGTTCTCTCTCACATTGCATGCTTACTCCATTCAACATCATAGGATTCTTCCACTTTTTCTTTTTGATGTATGTTTGGTTTCCAAATTGTTGAAAACTAGGGCAGTTAATTTTCAATTTCTTAATTCTATTGGTTTTTTCTTTTAGTTTTTTTTTAATAATTTTATTTATTTAATTTTGATGGCCTTTGAAGATGTTTTTTCACCTGTGTGCATTCTTGATCATCTGGAATAAGTTTTTCAAGTTTGGTCCTTGCATGTCTGAATAAAATTATTGTTGTGTATTTAGAGGATATATACCTTTTCATGCCCCTAATTTGACGTGTGTTATGTTTCAACGTTTACAAGTAATATTTGTTATTCCTTGATCAACATCTTCAATTTTTTGTTTTTATAAACATGGTTCTCTTTCACATGGCATCCCTAATTTGTTTTACATACTAGGTTTGATGATGCATTACTATTAATAACCTTGACCACTTATACTAGCTATTCTTCCTAAAATTCTTCCTTGGTTGAGTTGGGACAACTAATGTACTAATTTTATATATAATCTTTGTTGTCAATGTGCCCATACCTAAACCAAAATAACAATGGCTATACCTTAGAGATGATGACAAAGAGGGATTACTCATACTATCATGAATGGTCAATTGCTCTAAATCTCTATTCTTTGAGGGATTCTTTCCATTCCATAACCTCCTTGAAATAATTAGTTTGCATTAATGCTTAAAAAACTTGCTTGTTTATAGATTCTTTAGGTTCATGGATGCAAGATTCCTTATCATCAACATTCATAGTGATATGTCTTAATTTCTCCTTTATGTATATTATCACCCAAAACAAGCCCTAGGTGAGCAACATAGGAATTGTTGTTGTGTATTTAGAGGATATATGCCTTTTCATGCCCCTGATTTGATGTGTGTTATGTTCCAAGGTCTACAAGTAATATTTTTTATTCCTTGATCAACATCTTCAATTTTTTGTTTTCAAAACCTTGGTTCTCTTTCACCTAGCATCCCTAATTTGTTTTACATACTGGGTTTGATCATGCATTGCTAGTAATAACCTTGATTGTTTGTACTAGCTATTCTTCCTAAGATGCTTCCTTGGTTGAGTTGGGACAAGTAATGTACTAATTGTATATATAATCTCTATAATTGTCAATGTGTCCATACCTAAACCAATATGACAATGGCTAGACCTTAGAGATCATGAATGAGATTATGACAAAGAGGGATTACGCATAGTATCATGAATGGCCAGTTGCTCTAAATCTCTATTATTTGAGGGATTTTTTCCATTCCATAACCTCCTTGAAATAATTACTTTTCATTAATGTTGAAAAACTTACTTGTTTATAGATTATTTAGGTTCATGGTTGCAAGATTCCTTGTCATCAACATTCATAGTGATATGTTTTAATTGCTCCTTTATGTTTATTATCACCCAAAACAAGTCTTGGGTGAGAAAATTAGGAATTATTGTTGTGTATTTAGAGTATATATGCCTTTTCATGCCCCTAATTTGATGTGTGTTATGTTTCAAGTTCTACAAGTAATATTTGTTATTCCTTGATGAACGTCTTCAATTTTTTGTTTTCAGAAACTTGGTTCTCTTTCACACGGCATCCCTAATTTGTTTTACAAACTATGTTTGATGATGCATTGCTAATAATAACCTTGACTGTTTATACTAGCTATTCTTTCGAAGATGCTTCCTTGGTTGAGTTGGGACAACTAATGTACTAATTGTATATATAATCTTTGTTTTCAATGTGTCCATACCTAAACCAAAATGACAATGGCTAAACCTTAGAGATCATGAATGGGATGATGACAAAGAGGGATTACTCATAGTATCACAAATGGCCATTTTCTCTAAATCTCTGTTATTTTAGGGATTCTTCCATTCCATAACCTCCTTGAAATAATTAATTTGCATTAATGTCAAAAAACTTGCTTGTTTATAAATTCTTTAGGTTCATGGTTGCAAGCTTCCTTATCATCAACATTCATAGTGATATGTTTGAATTTCTCCTTTATGTTTATTATCACCCAAACATGAGAAACTTAAGAATAGAAGATCTATTATCTCTTGATCTCCTCTCACTTTCATTAGCTTCATGCAAAGTTTCCAACACCTAGGGGTATCACTGGACATTTCTTGCAGTCTATTGACTGAGCCAAGGAAAGAAAATCAAACCAATAATTAGATAAACTTCACAAAACACGATTCACTACTAGCTAAGATGAAGCCTAAGAACCATTGTCTATTATTGGGTTGTGTAGTTAGATAATGACTAAAGAAAACTATTGTTCACCAATGGAGAAATATGATGATGCAATGGGACTAAATGAATCTCACAGGATCAACATGTCCCAATCCCTATTGGCAATGTGTGAAACACAACCATAACTTGGACACTCAAAATAATCACTTAATGGTTTCTCTCTAAAATAAAATCAATATATGAATATCATGTTATTTAGGATCATGTAACAATTTGGGTAGTTCTTAACTACATGCGACTGGGCATCTTAGGGTTTGGGGTTTCCGTGCCTTTCTATCAACTTTGATTCAAATTTTTCCATGTGAACACAATAATCATCTAGAAACAAGAGACATTAAAATTAATTGCCCACCATTGGACATCCATTAGGTTGCTAGGATTTAGCGATATGAATGAAGGTTTTTTGTCATTATGCACGTATAAATCTGGCTAATTCTTAACTACATGCTATTGGGCATCCTAGGGCTTCGGGTTTCCATGCATTTTTATCAAATGTGATTCAACATTTTCCATATGAGCACAATAATCGATTAGAAACAAGAAATATTGAAATCTATTGCCTACCGTTGGACATCCCTTAGGTTACCAACCTCACATGGTATGACTGGATATTTTATGTCATTATGCACATGATAATAAAGAGACGTTATTGGTTTTTTACTTACCCTTCTAATCCCTTTAAGAAATTATTATTGCAACCCTTCCAACCCAGGATAAAGCATCCTAACAAGGTCAAATTTATTTAATTGGATTGTTGTTGAGCGCATGGGGTCAGAGAGAGGCCATTCATACCATCCACACAACATCAATGTCCTCTTTCTACTAGTGAGATGATAGAATCTATAAATTTGCATAATGACATATAATTTAAAACAAGGATATGAACCATTGTCATTTTAGTTCCTTCCTTTCACACTGAAAACTTTTTTCTTAAGGTTGAGAATTTTAGGGTCGAAGTTAGCTGTGATGGAACTATGGCATGTTATTGTGACATTTTTCACGGAATTTGGAATTGGATTCTATGTCCCATGAAACATGTCACACGGAATGAGTCGATTTTGCGGACAAGCTCGACCTCCCTAGTATCTAAAGATATCTAGTGACAAGCAAGCCAATCAAAAACTATCTTTCTATAAATATGCAATTAAAGACAAATGCAAACAAGTGTTTTAGGCCTACCTTGGGTCCAATGCAACTTTGTGGAAGCCTCGCTCCTTTGATCCAAATGAGCTCCCTTGTAGCAAGTCTGCAAACACAAACAAGCAAACAAATTAAATAGCACCTGAAAAGCCAATGTCATAAAGCATATCCATCATAATGATCAAGAAATTTATGAAACAAACCACATAAGACAATTTGTTGAGAAAAATGAATTTGATTGTGTTAATTAAAATCAAAGAGGAACTTTACAACCTGTGCCTTGATGTTGTACAAGCTCCTCCCACGGTCCAGCAAGAAGTATCCTCTACTTTGACAAGTTTCACTCACTTCCCAATGAAGCCAAAAGGTATGTGATCTCTCCTCTCAAGCTTAACTAGGAAGTCTTAACTCCACCGGCATTTACCATTAAAAATGTTCAGCTTCTAACCTCCCTAGCAACCAGCCCAATGCCTTAATTTATAGTGCAATGGAGGGAAATTACTAGGTCCTCCTTCAAAGGGATAAAGCCCTCCTTCAAAGGGATAGCTCTTGTCATCAAGGGATTAGCTCCTTCTCTTTTGGGATGCATGACCCACCTTGGAGCGAGCAATCCACGTCAAAATTCCTTCTAGAATCTTCTAGAATTAACCCAAAGTGAGTTTTTTAGAATAAACTTGTTCCTTTTTGACTTTCACAGGGGTCCGCACCCACCCCTTTATAGACAGAGCGCACAGATCTGCAGGTAACATGAACAAAGGATGCAGGACCGTAGGTAATAATGAGAGAAAGTGTGGAATGAGAGCTTTATTGATTTTTAATGTCTTTCTCTCATTTTCAAAGCTTGACATGAAGAGCTGAGGTCTGAGACTTGCTTAGGAGGACAATATAAGTGATGATAGACCCATACTAACTGCAAATGGTCATGGTGACGATATTTTGGTGTAATAGATTGCCCCCTAAAGTGCGAAGTCTGTAGTAGATGAGGATTTCAATTATCATTTAGGAAGAGTGAAGTACTTTACCATTTCGAGGATCATCTTGTGGAGAGCTCGGTTGGAACCTGTAAAAACATTCAATGCAAAATATATATATGAGATCATATCATCGCTAAGGTAGGAATTCCCATACTCAGATTAAAATTTACTAGAAAACTAACTACTACTCTGATATAGGAATGATATTGTAATACATCACAAGTATAGACATAAATAGACACAGTATGGACATAGCCATCTGTTTATGAATAGTCCACATTATAATGAATACAAAATTCCTCGCAGCCTCGATGGTGGAAACTAGATTCAGGGTCTTCATTTCTACTTCCTGAAATAGTACGATTCTATCCATGTGAATGAATGTGTCGAAGTCGAACATGGTAGAAACCAATTGATTGCCAGTCAATGATGTAAATTGTTAACAAGTGTGAGAGAAACCACCAATAATTTCAATGGCTCTCAAAGTAATCAGTACAATCCATGAGATGTGAATAGATGTGTTGATGTCAAACATGTCATGGAATCCTTTGATCGAAGGTCAACGATGCAACCTATCGTTGAAGGCGAGAAACCTGCCATTGAGGCATGCAGATCCCAAGGTACTGACGATTTCTATATCGTCTTTCTAGATAAAGAGCTGAAGTCGATAGAAAGCGACCCGTCATAGGCAAGCTCACAACACGAAATCATAGATCAAGTTTGAAGAAATTTAGCTGTAAGGACTGACTCAGGGATGGTCAAGATGGATGACAGATATTTTGCAGATGAATGGCTTATTTGCACTGACCTCTTGAACACATCATGACACAACAGATGGTTTGGTGAAAATTGACCCAAAGTTAATACCCAAAAACTGGCTAAAGACTTTCAATGTGGTTTGATCAACTGTTAGGCAAAGTATTTCCCAACCCGGGTGAATAAAAGTGTCCTGTTCAAGAGTGGTTACAAAGTATGACAAACAGGCTCATTTTTCTCTCTTTTCCCCCACCATTTTTGGCAAGTACATCTTTATTTTTTACAAGCTTGAGGAGGATAACATTTGCTTGATTATAAGCTCATCCTTTGGATGAGTCAAACTTAGTTTAAATTCGAACACTAAGAAGGACTGGTCTGTTCCTGTTTGTAATTGAACAGGTCCTTTATTGTTAAATTTTAACGAGTCCAATATAGGAGAAACTCGGCGTTTTTCAATTTTAGAGAGTCTGAAAAAACTTAAGAAGACTCGAGGGTTGACCTTTTTCGTAAATTTGTGTCTCCCAAGCCCAAAAATGTATAAAATAATACTTGAGAGCATCACTTGATCTTTACGACCAAGGAGTACTTTTCGTAATTAGTGCCTCTGATCTGGAAAATTAAAAAAGCGATCAATGACACATCATTTTATGACCAATATCGAATTTGAAATGACAAAAATCTGGCAATATTTTCATGTTTTTACGGTCAGAAAAGGGTTGTAAGAGGACCATCTTTTTAGTTCTGTTTTAACAAGTTTAAGAAGAAAAACTTAGCAATCCTTTCATATTTTAGGAGTCATAAAAGAGCTTAAAGGTGACTCTAATGTTTTTTTGTCGAAAATGACTGATTTCGCCTGAAAAATCTGTTATCCTGAACAAAAACTCAAACGTTACTCATACCTGTTTAAAATGGATAAAAATGCTGCAAAAGTTACCTTTCTAAAGTGAAATATACACAAATTTACAATTCATTTATTCAAAAAACTTATAAAAAGGGATTTTTTCAACATGATGATGAACCACACTAGTTGGTTCGAAACGCGTTGAAAAAAGATGGTTTATGTGATTTCACCGAAAAATCTCTAAACATTCATTTTTACCGTCTGAGATTTGGGTGAGAAAAGAGGGATTTTGGTCAGAAACTTCCCGTGAAGATTGCGGAAAATCCGTTCGTTGGAATCGAGTGCCATCTCCTCTAGGTAATCCACATCATCCTACTCTTCAATTTCATCCATTTCAAATTGTTTTTTAGGGTTTCATTTCATTTTTTAGGAGTTTTAAGATAAAAAAACCGACGTGCGGGGGCCCGCAGGTGTAACACAGGGGGACCGCGTACCCCGACTTTTTTGCAATGGGAAAAAAGTCAGGGGTCCACACTTGGCATGAAGGCAAGGTGTGGGCCCATGCACTATCTCTAACAGAGAGGGTGCGTACCCCGCGCAAATGTTTTTAAACCCTAACAAACTCAAATTTCACCTAAAAATTTCAATTTTATATATTCTAATCCGCCTTTTTACTGAATGTAGGGTAAACATCATGCTTGATTGGTGAGAACGGGAGCGTGAGGATGTAGATCTTGCTGCGATAAATCATCAACCTTCGACTGATGCATTGAAGGCATGCAGCTTGTACAAATTCTGGGCCATACCTGGCATGAGGGCCCAGGTGGACTTTCTGCAGTGGCTGGTAGATAGATGGAGCATACAGGACCAATGTTTCTTCATTGGTGGCTACCAACTCGAAATAGAGCTGGCAGACATATACTTTTTGACTATTTTGCCTAAGAGAGGTGAACATTTGACTATATTCGGGGCTAGGGCAGGTGGCCAGTCTATCGATAGCCTCCGGCTAGAGTACTGCAATGTCCAGATCAGAGACAAAGGGATAGATATCAAAACCATATCCCGTCATGAACTCATGGTGATTGCGTTTACAGTTACTGGACTCTGCAGGAGCGTAGCACTACACGTAGCCACTGGATCCCAAATGCGGATGGCAGTTGACTGCTTTCGAGGCACCACTTTCAACTGGTGCGATGCTATGTTGGCTAATGTAAAAGGCCAACTGACTAGGGCCAAGAATGGACAACTGCAGACCTTTGGATATGGTAGTTTAGTTGTGAACTTTGGTCTAGAGAGGGTCCCAATGTTGGTCCCACAACACCTCACTGTTGGAGTTGGACTTCCTCGAGAGCCCAAATTGATGCGATGAGTTGCAGTTATGGATCGTCATCCTAATGAAGGGACAGGGGTCGTTCGATTCAAACCTGAGTATTTCCAATGGTTGGAAAACCAGGTTTCTATTCAAGATTTTCCTTATGCTGGGGTAGATTTTCGCGGTGACCCAGACATGGCTCTTCCACCAAGAGCGCAATGGGATGACTCAAGTAAAATCATTTTCAACATTTTTCCCAATTTAATTTTTTTTGTTTTTATCTCGTCCCAAAATTGATAGTAAAAGTTTTAAATGCAGATACAGGCCCACGGCGACCAGCCGCTCTCCAGCCTTACAAGAGGAAATAGCCACCTACAGTGGCACCAGCCCCACAGGACGAATAAGCAGAGACCTTGGCCGAATTGGAGAGCCATCTAGAGCGCTTGACAGGAGACATTCTGGAGACTAGCATAGATGACATTCCTCGTCGACTTCAGCACTATGTGATTGGGGTCCCAGGACCTTTTAAGGGGTTTCTTTGTACGCTGGCCCGTGCAGTGGTTTCTTATCGAGATCATCACTAGTGATAGGATGATCACCTATTGTAGACACATATGACATTTTTTCTTTTTGTACTTATCATTTTTGCCGATCATAAGGTGTTTTTCAACCTATGATCGAGGACGATGTATATTTTGACACACTCCTATATTATACTATATCACTATTACCGACTTATCTTGTTAAACATGTTATGGAATGTTTTTAAATTTACTTGTATGACTATTGCAAATGTCTACTACATTCGATAAGTAATTGCATCTACTAATGTATTTAAAGATCTTGGAATATGTTGATATTCAATATAGTCAAATTCACGTTCCAAGAGATCCACTCTAAAAAAAAATCTCAATAACACTAGATTTCTAATGGCATATACTCTATTAAGCTGTAATACAATGATTTCAGAATCTAATCTCACTATCAAACTCCGAATCCCAAATGAAATAGATTCAGATAATAACTCAATCACTGCACTATACTCTGCAATGTTGTTCGTTGTTTGACCGAGGCTTACCCCATGCATAGATACCAACTCGTCAGAGGGTGAATAAATAACCCAAGTTGGGGAAGAAATATTCCATGTACTATGACAAGCACCATCAGCGAAACCAATGTATGTTTGAAGAGGCGTCGACATCTGCAATATCAAGAGTAAAACCAAGATAGGCAAGAATAATGACGAAAGACACTCTCTAAGCTAAGCACACTTTTTAATCTAAAACACACCATCTAGAAAGAAAACTAACCTAACTAAAAATCTCCACACCCATTCTTAAGCATAATACCTCTTTAGGTAAAGACCATTTCTGGGTTTACCTAAAGAGACCCCATCAAAGTCTAGCAATTCATAGGCCCCTTTTGTTAGCTTTCACTTGACAACATAGGGACCATGCCACATAGGCACGAATTTTCCAGCGCCTAATTTATCATTTGCCTGATTGTACAGTATGACTAGGTCTCCTTCCGAAAAATTTTGAGGGGTCACATTTCGATCATACTGAGCTTTAATACGTTTTGCATGAGTTTCGATCACTAATGCAGCATCACGTCGATTCTCATCTGGCTGAGCCAAGTATAACAAACGTCTTTCCTCTTCGAAAGTGGTTGGAAGTAACTCGATGGCCATTTTCAATGATGGGATTTCACACTCAATAGGTAACACAGCTTCCAGACCATAAACTACTTAGAAAGGAGTGAACCCTGTTGACGTTTTTACTGAGGTTCGATACGCCCAAAGCGCTGAAAATAGCATGTTATGCTAATTTGACCGATGAATCCCAATGATTCGTCGGATCATGATGAGTAGAACTTTGTTGATGGCTTCAACCAGACCATTAGCTTGTGGATAATAAGGAGTTGAACTATCGTGACGCAAGCCAAGCTGGCTTGTAAGTTCAGTCATCATAACGTTTCGAAAATGATGCCCATGATCAGTGATAATCACTTATGGAACACCAAACCTAGCAATTATATGATTGAACACGAAAATCGTAGTTGTTTTGCCATCTGCCTCAAATGTAGGCATCGCCTCGTCCCACTTGGTAAAATAATCTACCGCAAGGATGATATATGCATGCCCCCCAGCCGAGTGAGGGTTACATGTAATAAAATCGATACCCCATTTCGCAAAAGGACCAACGGCAATTATAGGGTGGAGAGGAGTAGGTGGAGCGTGCATATTTCGATAGAAAATTTGGCAGTTGTGGCATTTTCGGACCGCATTAATACAATCTTTAAACATAAACGACTAGAAGTAGCCAGTGCGCAATATCTTTTGGGCTATGGCATACCTAGACATATGACCGCCACATGCTCTAGAGTGACAGTCGTTTAGGACCCTTTCAGCTTCCTCATGAGTTAAACAACGTCGAAAAACAGAGTCTGCCCCATGACGATAAAGAGTATCTCCAATAATTCTAAATTGTTGGGATTGGAATCGTATTTTTCGATGTTCTGACCTTGAAATATATGGCTGCAAGGATTGGGTTTGGAGATAAACGATGATATCCCCGTACCACGGATCTAAAGTGCCGATTAGAACAAGCATTCGTCTGTAATGGGCTCCTTCGCCACAGCTTCCGTGTCAGCACACGGGAAGTCACACATTAACTCTGCAAAAACCAAAGATTTCTTTGACTTAGATTTTTCAAATTCTAAGTCGAACTCCTGCAGGATCACAATCCATTTGGAGTACTTGCCCCCTAGCAATTGCTTGGTCAAAATATAGATCATAGCATTGCAATAAGAAATTACTGTAGTTTTACGTAGTAAAATGTAATGATGAAAATGTTGGACAGCTTGAACAACTGCCAATGCCAATTTCTCCACATGTGAGTATTTTAGCTCAGTTGGATTTAAAGTTTAACTAAGGTAATATATCACATGTTTAGTACAGAATTCATCTTCCTGAGCTAACACCATTCCGATGGTGGAATGGGAGGTGGCGAGATACAAGAAGTAGTCCTAGTTGTAGTTGGGAGGATGCAATAATGATGTATGGGTCAACATGTGTTTTAGTGCATCAAAAGATTTCTCAGCTATCACATCCCAAAAGAATGGAGTATTTTGTTTCAACAACCGGGTAAAACCCTTTGTGATCTTGGCATAGTTAGGAATGAATCGACGTAAAAAGTTTTCTTTCCCTTGCAAACTTTGGAGTTGGCGAAGACTCAAAGGAGGAGGCAATTTGATAATGGCTTCAACCTTCAAGGGATCGACGCGAATGCTGGCTTTTGAAACAACAAACCCTAGTAACTGACCTGTTTCTA
>APFE031718471.1:60111-98245 GCA_000404065.3 Pinus taeda | reverse complement strand
CACCACACATTAAGAAAGAATAAAATCCAAAAACAAACTAAAAAGCTTAAAACGATAAAAATCTAAGAAAATGGTTATCTAAGTACATATAGTACACCTCACTTCGTCAGTTTACGAACCCCGGGTTGACAATATAAATAGCAATTTAGATCACACCAAATTGACCAAAAAGTACTCCACAGATGGTATTTAGGATATAACCCATTGAAAAATACTCCCTCAAACAATTTAATCTGGGTCAAGCTCCCAAACCTTCCTTTGGAGTTCTGGTCCAGGGAGACTTTAACAGAGATAGGTAACTCTATTGGGAGATTTGTTTACGTTGATCCATGGTGTCTGGGGGAAAGGACAAACGCATTGCATGGATTCTTATTGGAAAGGCCTATAGGGGCAGTTTTCCTGATCATATAGAGATCGCTTGGAGAAACTTAAAAATAAAGAAAAGGCTTGATTTCTGGGGAATCCCCTTCAGGTGTTCTGCTTGCCACAAGACTGGACATCTCATAAAGAACTGTCCTCGGTGCTCGACCTTCAGAAGAAGGGTTTTTCGTGAAAAGTCCAGGGTGGCATCACCTCTGTCCTCTGTAGAAGCGAAGCTATCTCCTTCTACCAGCTGGTCCCCGACTGATCTGGAGGCTGCGCGGGACAAGAACCTGGAAGTGGAACCCAACCTATCTCCTCAATTTTTCTCACAAGACCGCTCTCTGCATTCTAGTTCCAAGCCGGTATCCCCCAAACCAGATTCTATGTCTATACCTGATTTTAATGCCGACAAAGAGTTTCAATCTTTTCTGTGCCACCCTCCGCTGGAACCTTCAAATGGGAAAGCAATTCCTCCTCCCCCGTCTGTTCCTAAACCCATGAACTTTACAGTGGGTTCACAGACCATTCATATCTCATCGTCTTCGCCTACTCTTGATAAACCCAATCAATCCTCTGGAAAGAGCAAAAAGTAGATGATGTCTGCCTCCCCTTTTAATTCTCCGTCCTCATCCTCTGCATTTATGTTTGATCCCCACCTCTCAACTAAAAAAGGAAAAGAACCAATGATATCGGCCACCCCTTTAAATTCTTCGACCTCATCTCCTGTAAATGTTTATGACAACGACCTTGATTTTCTTCTCAACAAAAAATCTCTCGAGCTGGAGCCCTTAACCATCCATAAACCTCGTTTCTCATCCTCCCCGCTCATCAGCCCGAACTCCGCAAAGAATATAATTGGCAAAAAAAAAACAAAGGTGGGAGCAGACACTATCTTGGGAGGACTAAAGCTGATGACGGTGGTATAAGGAATTTGTCTCTGGTGGATGTCCCCGTCTTCGACATATATGATAAACAACCTCTTAGAGCTAGCACGACTGGTAATCCTCCCCCATGACTTTTATCATATCGATGAATATCCGAGGTCTGGGAGCAGACCTCAAATTCTTGGCGCTCAAAGATCTCTTCCTTTTCGCCAAGCCAAAGACCATTCTTGTTCAAGAAACTATGCACAACAAACAAGAGTCCATTTCATACTTCAGGAAAATGTTTCCCTCATGGTTCATGGTAGCCTCTGAAGCCAAGGGACTTTTGGGTGGTTTAGCAGTCATGTGGGATCCTTCTTGGATAAAAGCTAAAGCCTATAAATGTTTTGCAGGAATCCTCATCTCTGCGGTCATTAGGGGTCATCCCTGTCCCATCAATATGCTCCTTATAAGAACAGGTTTATTTTCTGGGAATTTTTTTTTTTGGTTTCAGGGATTTTTTGATATTGATTCACTAATGATTGCAGGTGATTTGAATATCACTCTTAGTTCGGAAGAACGCTGGGGAAATTACAGGAAGTATGATCCACTCTCAGATCGAATCAAGTTTCAATTTCTCCACAGGAACCTTGTTGATGTTGCTCCATCCAAAATGATGCCTACGTGGGATAATGGAAGACTTGAAGGGACCTACATAGCAAAAAGGATTGACAAGTTTATCATTCATAACAGTATCATTGATAAAATGGGCATGCCTGTCTCGACCATTGAAAATGTTTTTATCTCCGATCATAAACCAATTTCCCGCAGCTAGAGGGAAAAGGGTTTCAAGTATGGGTACCCCTTTAAATTCAATAGAACATGCCTTGAGGACTTGGCTTTCAATGAAGAAATAACTAATGCCTGTCTGGAACTATCTGCTAATTCCTCATTTCCTCCTTTCATGACTTTTAGAGATAAAATGTCTTCTATGAGAAAAGTGGTTAAGGCATGGCAATGTAAAAAAAGACAAGCGGACAGACTGGCTCTAAATGATATCCAAAAAGAAATGGATGATATCTCTAATTTTTTGAAAGCCAATTCGGTATATTTCAGCACGAGAAGCAGATTAAATGAATTGAAAAGGAAGAAGCAGCACATATTAAAGGAGGAGGAAGCCTCATGGAGGCTCAAGAGCCGGGCGTTATGGCTCCAAGATGGTGACAGGAACACTAAGTTTTTTCATAGGTATGCTAGTGCCAAACGGGAGATGAATACTATATGGAAAATTAGTAATGGTCAGGGAGGTTTTCTTTTCTCTCAACAAGATATCTCAAAGGAGGCGGTGAGACATTTTAAAGACCAATATAAAAGAAAGGAGTATAGCAGTTTTCAGGATATCCTATGGGGTATCGATCTGTTCCCCCAAATGTTTAATGACGAAGAAAATGAAGTTCTGTTCCAGGCCATAATAGAAGAGGAGCTATATGGAGTTATGAAGGATTTTAAGAAGGATAAATGCCCAGGCCCGGACGGCTGGACAATAGAATTCTTCCTTCATTTTTTCGACATCATCAAATCTGATCTTTTAAGGATGGTTGAAGTAACACGAATTTCGGGCAGCATTCATCACTTTACTTCATCCACGCTGATAGCCCTCATCCCAAAGAAATTGGAGGCGAACTCTTTTAAGGATTTTAGGCCAATCTCTTTGTGCAACATAACCTTTAAGACCACCACAAAAATTATAGCAGAGAGGATCAAAGTGACTTTAGCCAGTTTCTTATCAAAGGATCAGCATGCTTTTCTAAAGGGGAGAAATATAATGGATGCAGTAGCCATCACCCAGGAAAGCATGTTCTCCATGCTCTCAAATCGATCTGAAGCAGCTATTTTAAAAATTGATTTGCAAAGAGCCTACAACTGTGTAGACTAGGGTTTTATCAGATGTTTGTTAGCAAAGATTGGCTTGCAATCGAAGGTCATAAATTGGATCATGGCTTGTATTGAGAACGTGAATTATGCTGTCATTATCAACGGAATCCCGACCCCCTTCTTCTCAGCAGAAAGGGGGTTGCGTCAAGGATGCCCTCTATCGCCCCTGATGTTCATTCTGGTGATGAACTCTTTGAGCCTTCACATAAATAAGGCTGTCTCAGAAAAACCTGCAAGCCCGTGAGGGTATGCAGGAACAACTTCATATCACATAATTTATTTGTTGGTGATGTGCTTATCTTTGCTATGTTGTGCAGGGTTACATGGACTTGCCTAAATGAAATCTTATATTGATTTCAACATGCCACCGACCTTCAAATAAACAAATCCAAATCCATACTCTATCATAATGACGTCAATATGGAATTGGTGGAATGGATTTCGGTTTTGTTTGGAGTTGGTTTGAGGTCAATCAGAGATGGAGTCAAATATCTTGGTTTTCAACTTAAGCCAAAGGGTTACTCAAAGGATGATTGGCAATGGCTTATTGACATGTATTATAAAATGATATCCGCATGGGAATATAAATGTTTATTTCTAGCTGGAAGAATCGTCCTAACTAGGGCAGTCCTCTCGCACTTGCTGTTTATTGGGCTCATATCTTTTTCCTCCCGGCAAGTATTGTTCAAAAAATAAACAAGATCACTGCGAATTTTATTTGGGGCGGCAACACAACTCAAGGAAGATATCACCTCACTACTCTGGATAAGATCTCTAGACAGAAAATTGTTGGAGGGTGGGGCCTATTGGACTTGAGGACCTTTGGAAAGGCACTCCTGTGCAAATCTTTGTGGAGGGGCATTTTCGGTGAGGGACCATGGAGCAAAACCATCAAAATGAAATACATGCGAGGTAAAGGCCTGGAATTTTGGTTTCGTTTGGGGAGGATTGGAGCAAAATCCGGCTCTGCCATATGGCTCAGCTTCCGCAAGTTGGAACAATATTTCTTAAAGAATCTGAAATGGTGTCTTCAATCTGGCAGTTGTATTCTTATCGGAATAGACCCCATTTCGACTGGGAGAGAACACATTTCTATTCCTGAAAGGATCTTATTTTTCCTTCATTGCAAAGGTATTTTCACATGGGATAATTTGATAGTGGGATGGCATGGCCCTCTTCCTATGTGGAAAACGGTTGATGATCTTGGTTTACCGCAGTCTTTGAAATGCCTTTGGACCCCTGTCTCGAACTTTCTGAGAAACTGTGGTTTCCTCCGATCTTGCCCACAGGATTATCTGGTATGGAATCTGCCATCTGCAAATTCTTAGTTGTGTGTAAGGGATATTTACGTTGATATGATTAGTCTGAAGCTTGTGCACTCCTCCATTTTTCCAATAGCATTTTGGAAATCGGGATGCTCTCCCAAAATGATATATTTTTCATGGCTGGTGTTTTATAATAAAAACTTATCTTGGGAGAATTTGATGAAGAGGCAGTGGCATGGGCTGAGTAGGTACCTCATGTGCGGAACAGACGAGGAAACAAATTTTCACATGTTCTTCCAATGCAACTCTCTCTTGAAAATATGGTAGAGCTTGGCAAGTCTTTATGGTTTCCCTTTGGTTTCACATGTTTCTTCTCAAGATGCTTTTGTATGGTGGAGCTGGCAAAAAGAATCATGGAGACCGATCATTTTAATTGTCCTATGGTGTGCCTGGAATTGGAGGAATAATAAACTTTTCAACGATGCAAAGGAGCCTCTGGAGGATATTTGTCAAAGCATAATTCTCATTTATGATTCTATACCCAAAATCTCTTCAAAATCGAACACTGTCAAAAGAAATATGCAGGTGACTCCTTCGTTCAGGACCCCAAGGGCCTTCTTCAATGGCGCATCCCAACAAAACACTTGCGGAGCTGGGGTGCTCATTCATTTGGACGAGAATCTTCAATATAATCTCTCTTGGAATGCAGGTGAAGGAACAAATAGCCTGGCAGAGGCGAAGGCTCTTGCGGGTCTCCTCGCTTTTTGTTGCTTTCTTGACATTCAAGCCATTTCTATATATGGGGACTCCAAAACAATGGTTGATCACGTCAATGGTAAAGGTTCTGTCAGCTGCCCTCATCTCACTGTTTGGATGGATCGAATTATGTTTTTTTGGAACCGTATGCAGGGGTCTACAATACAGCACATCTACAGAGTTTGGAATCAGAGGGCGGATTGCCTTTCAAAGGAGGCTCTTCTTATGGAATCTGGTGTATGGTCCTTAAAGATTTCGGTTGGTAGGGAGTCCTATTTTGTTTCCTGGGATTTTGATTTCTCTATTTTGGTTTCTTATGTGTCTTTTTTGTCCTATCTCTTCTATGATCTATCCTGGCATCTGTTAGAGCTGTTATGTCTATATCTCTCTCCGTTTTTTATCCCAACTGACGCTGGAGATGTCTTGTGTCCTGGCTATCTGCTCTGTTGACTCATCCTATGGGTTATATGTCCTATGTCCTTATGTTTTATACGTTTTGCTCTATTATACAGACTCAATATAATACAATTCAACTTTTCTTTCTGAAAAAAAAAACTTGTTCAGACTCCAAAGTATCCTTCAAGTATCTCTTCCATATACAAGGACTTTTATCTCTCTGGATTTGTGTTATGGTTTTACCATACAAGTTAGAGAGTAACACTCTTTATCTTATAACAAATTCGTTGTATAATCTCAAAATCCATACTTCCAAACCAACCCTTATCATTCGAACGTGGGTTTGTTGCTGTTTTATTGATTGATTTATTGTTTTATAAAACGATTTTGACAAAAATATGAGTTAGATTAAAAAGTTAGACTCGTCGTTATAAGCTTTTGATGGTTCGATTAATAACCTTGACATTATGGCCACTGCAATGGTTGGATAACGCAATTTCGATCACATATTCTTGAATAAGATTATTCCCGCCAATTACCACACTTTTGAAAAATCATTATAGTTATATAATGGCCTAGAGAGTTGAGATTACATGTACTTGACCAATATATTTAAATTGACAAGTTTAAATTATTTGTGATTAGATTGATATATAGATATATTTAATAAGAGAATCACAAAATATATTTAAATTTGACTTAGTAATAAAATTGTTTTTAAAGTATATTTTAATTTGATTTAGTACCATCATTGTTTTTAAAAGTGATTAGAAGTATGTTTAGTTTTAAAACCTCAACCATCTTTAAATTTGACTTTTTATTAAAGAAAAATACATAATTGTTTTTAAAGGTATATTTTAATTTGATTTAGTAATATCATTGTTTTTAGGTGATTAGAAATGTGTTTAGTTTTAAAACCTCAACCATCTTTAAATTTGACTTTTTATTAAAGAAAAATATAAAAAGGTAGTTGACATGTAACATTTATGAAATATATTTTAAAATATTAATAAATATATATTAATAAAGGCGATTTTTTAATAATTTAATATATTGATAAAAATTATTATGAAGTTTTAATCATATTTAGATGGTTTCAATTATTTGTTATGTTATATGGAAAAGTTGAAATTTCACGATGTAATGGTAAGTGTTAATTGGATGTAGTTTCTAATGATAGGTTAATGATATCATTCATGTGTGGTGTTTATGTATTTATCGTGATAATGATGTTGTATTCTTATGATTGCATGTGAGATATATGGTTTATTTTCTATGATGTTATAATGTTATAACTAATGCATTGGTTGCATGTTGAGATGTGGTGATTGATAGGAAATCCACAAATGGGCTGAGAGGGTCGGTTATTTGATGATTTCGTGGGAGCCCATACTTGCGAAGGAGAATATGAAACACCATATGGGGTGGAGACATACTTAATCAACACTACATATGTTAGTGGTTCATTTGTCTTGTCTAGCTCTTGAGGGGTTGCAGGAACATCTTGAGGAGGTTGAGTGCCTGATATTGGATTGGGATGTTAAAGCCTGATGGGGGTGTAAGGACTTCGATGCCTGGGGTTGTGCACCTTAGTGAGTGTGGAGGGAGTGGGTCAACCTTTCGAGATGCCTGGAGCACTGAGTCGGGTGCCTGCTTTGGGGCAGATGAGGTCTTAGTCAGGCGTGAGCCTTGGGGCCAATTTTGGGCTATGGTAGAGACTGATGAGGCTTTATGTCTGGTTCTGAAAGTTGGGGAAAATGACAGATTCCTTGGGATTTCCCTAGTGATGTGAAAAATTTTGATGTTTGTTGGTTATACTAGTTTAGCACAGGGTGTAGGGCAAAGGTGAAGTAATAAATAACTAAATAAAATAAAATGTTAAATGATTCAACTTAACTTCAGGACAAAGTTCCTTAAAGAGGGGGAGCATGTAAGGCCCCTAATAATAATAATAATAATAGTAGTAAATAATAAGGAAAATATAATAATAGTAAATAATAAACTGGAGTTATAAATAACTATATATTAAAGTAAACCATAAAAATAGTTAGAATAAGTAAAGTTAACAAAAAGTAAAATGGAATAAAATAAAAAAGAGTTAAATTGAGAGAAATATCAAATTAAGTAAAACTTAAAATAAAAAAATAAAAGTTGCATGTTGACACATAGAATGTGTGCATGCAGACCCCTTTCTATTTTTTGGTCTATTTAATGGACGATAAGGAGGATAAGATTCATCCATTCTCTTGGCAGAAAAGTGGTGTGAGACAAAGGATTCCCTGACAATAGTACATTGATTGAGGGCTCGAGGGTGGCCATCTGTAGAAAGATTATGTGCAGTTGAGCCTATAGTTGGGTGGAGAGTTGTCCCCAAAACTTTGTTGCGGTTAGCGGGATTCAAATAATGTTCAACTCTAAAATCAAAAGTAAGGAATATCATCGCTATAGGTAAGTTGTCTCTGCTCATATTTTTTGAAATTCTATGTTAATTAATTGAATAATTGTGTGTTGATTCTTAATTGAATAAATTGTTGTAATTAGTTGTAAATTTTAATTTCAGGTTGTTACATCTTGTTCAAGCTAGATCTTAAGAAAGCCTTTGATAAAGTTAATTAGGATTTCCTTAGGTTGTTGCTCATTCAGATTGGCTTGGACCCTTCTTTGAAAAACTGGATTATTGCATGTATCTCTTTGGCCTCATTTTCAGTTCTAATTAACAATTCTCCTTCCTCCTTTTTCCCTTGTTCCAGAGGGCTTCGTTAGGGATGTCTCGTGCCCCCCTTCTCTTCCTTTTGGTTATAAAAGGGCCCAATAGACTTATTTCAAAGGAAAGAAGCGAGGGATCCCTTAAAGGAGTTAAAGTTTCAGTCAATATTATCATCTCTCACTTACTTTTTGTGGATGGTGTGTTAATCTTTGGAGATGGCTCTTTTAATGAATGGATTGTTAATAAAAGGATTATGTCTGTCTTTTGTAAGGATTCTAGAATGGAGGTCAACTTGGAAAAATCTTGTTTCCAGTCACATGGGATTGATGATCATACTATGTCAAGTGTTCTGAACATATGGTCATGCTAGATAGAGACCCTAGATAGTAGAATAAAGTATCTTGGATTCTAGCTCAAACCTAATAATTACCGAAAATAAGACTAGTTTTGGCTTGTGAAGAATATAGCAGAAAAAAATCAGTGGTTAGTGTTATAGATGGCTATTGCTTGGAGGATGGTTAGTTTTAGTCAAATCAGTGCTTGAGCTCATTCTAGTATTCTAGATGAGCTTGATCAAAATTCCCTCCTTTGTAATCAACATCATTAGGCAAAAAATGTTCCATTTCTTGTTGTTTGGCAAGGCAGAGAAGAATAAGATTCACTTCGTTGGTTTGGAGTCCATTTCGAAACCCAAAGAGGCAAGTGGATGGGGGCTCAAAAATATCTTTTGGTTTGCGGAAACCTTAACTATCAAGAAGCTATGTGGTGTCATTGAAGGCAATAGTCTCTGGATCTTAGTGATTAGAGATAAGTATCTTAAAAATCAGGTTGTGTATGATTGGGTTTGTAAATTGGCTTCAGCCGACTCATTTGTATCCTCTGGGTTTATAGTGTGGAAAAGTCTCATGAGCATTTTCCAGTGGATCTTTAAAGGGATCTCATGGAAAGTGGGCAACGATTGTTAGGTATGTCTTGGGAAAGATCCCTTTATTGGAGGAATCAATTTCTATTTCTTGTCTAAACCTCTAATCTCTCACCTCAATTTGAATGACATTTTTTATTGGGGCAAATTTTTAGCTCTTTTCCTTTTGACATTTCTCATGGGCATTGGCTCTCTTCTTCGGAACTATGCATGCAAGGAGACTTAGATGCTAAATAGTATTGTTATGTTTTAAATTTGTAGATTAATGGTATCAATCTTTCTAGTCATAATGATAATCTTGTGTGGGTCTGGGGGAACTCGTCATAAAATATTACATTCAAATCAATTTATGCCGCTATTACCTCAACCTATTGTTAGGCGAATGATAGTTGGTGGTTTTCCTTAATCTTGAAATGGAATCTCCCCTCGAAATTAAAAACGTTTTCATGGCTTGCTTTGAAGAATAAAGCTCTAACTTGGGACAATCTCCAGAAAAGAGGCTTCCAAGGTCCCAATTACAGTGTTCTTTGCAAAAACGATGAAGAAAGTATCAATCATATTTTCCTGAAATGTGAGGTGGCACTGACCTTGTGGAACTCTATTCTAGATAGCCTTCAAATCAATTGGTCTAATCAGTCTAACCGACTGTCTTCATTTATGGTATACCAATGTAAGCACTACTCACACCATTCATATTTTCATTGCTCGAAAAATTTGGGGTATTAGTAACAAGCTAATTTTTTAGAATATTGCGAGAAATATTCAAGTGGCTTCTTCAAAATTCATCACTTTTTGGAAGGAGTTTCCTCTTAAGACCAAAGATCAATGCAAAAGGAAGGTCATTTGGCATGGCATTACTCTTTATTATCTTGTGATATCCTTTGATGGCACTGCTTAGAAAGGATTATGTGCAGGGGATTCATCATCCTAATTAACATGAAGCATTTCATCAAAGCAAAAGTGGGTTTTGGACAAGGATCTAACACAAAAGTTGAACTCTTGGCTTCCTGGGCAACCATGACAATTGCAAAGTCTCTAGGTATTTCCAGCCTAATGATTGGAGGGGAATCTAAAATCATCATCGACTGTCTGTGAAATCTAACCTTCAAGTTCTAAATATTTCTAATTGGAAGGAAAAAGTAATGGAGCTCTGCAATATCTTTCAATTCATCTCCTTTTTCCATGTCTACAGGGAATTTAACATGCAGGCTGACTATCTCTCCAAAGTTGGGCTTCAAATGCAACTAGGCTCCATCTCCTTGGTAAAAAGTTGTTTTCGTGAAACTATTCATGGTGGAACTTACCAGCTATTCTGATATGCTCAGATCTCTCGTTTTTTTTTGCTCAATTTTCAGATTTTTTGGTTTGATTATTTTTGGCCCTCTCGAATCTAGTTTTGCTAAGATCTTGTGTTTTAGTTTTTTAGTCCTTCTTTATGCTCTAATTATGGAAAATGCTCAATTCCCTTATGATGTTTTAATGGTATCCTTGGCTATTGGGGTTAATATGCTCAGTGATTAGCAAAATGATTTGATTGTATCTTTGGCTCAACCGTTGTGTGTTGATCCAATCTAAAGCTCAAGTATTATCCATTTAGTCCTCCAAGCTATGAACCTTGCAGCTGAGTTGTCTCTGTAAATATCCCTGATTCTCATAATGAATAACAAGATATTAATATTTCAAAAGAAAAAAAAATGCAACAAACCATGAAAAGCTTTGAAAACGATTTTGGTCAATTGTATAATTTCCATTAACAATTTTAAAAACATTTATTTTTTATAACATTAACGGTAAGAAAAAAATAAAACAAACCACATGTAATGAGGGGAGGGTAAAAAACCACTATTTACTCTACATAAATTCACAATGTAGAAGAGCATAGATATACATGGCACTTAAAAAGGTGTGTCATTTCCCTCCTAGTAAAAGCTTATGAAATAGGCTCCCATTTGCACCTATTTTCATGTTTCCATGCTATACTCCAGATTATGGAACTTTTACCAATTGTACAATTTTATGTCAAAAGTTATTAGTCCATGTCAAAGTAAGACTTTCTTGACCATTACTACTTTAACATCAACTAATACAAATTATAATGTTTAACATTGAAAAATAAATATTTAGTTTGCAATATTATTAAGAAAACTAATTTTCTAACATGTGATTGGACCATGACTTGAAGGTCTTATTGTAGCCTTTGCACAATACAATGTCATGTGAATAACTATCTCACAATTTTTTGCAATGATTTCTAAAAATAATTACAACTAATACATTTTTCACTAATTTTTTGCAATAATTTTTGGAAATAGTTACAACTAATACACGTCTCACTAATTTTTTGCAAGATTTTTTGGAAACAGCTACAATTAATACATACCATTAATGATGTTTTCAAAATTAAAGATCTATTTTCACTATATTTTTTCAAAATTTCTTAACTCTTATTACCCATGACATGTCACCGCCGCAATTTAATTCCAATTTCTAACTTTTAAGACTTGTATGTGCTTTGTTAAGTGGCATATATTAAGCACCATGCACTAAGCCAATGATTAACTTAGTGTTTTTTCATCTTATTCAATGGATGAAAATAAAGATGATATCCAACAGATAAGATGAAAAAGCATTGAGCCAATCATTGGCTTAGTGCATAATGCTTAATATTTTCTAATAGGTGATGGGCATGAACCCTGCATCTCATCTTCTATAACGATCAAGCTAACTATGCTTTGTGCATGTGAATCGTGCAATATCAAAAAGCTCGTCTGAAAGGTTGAGGCACCACATCTCCTTCTCCTGTTGATCCACTACAATTGTAGGTATCATGTAAATCGAAGTCACTAGCTACTCCACCTCTGGACTTTCCATTCCCTTCTTTCCCTATCAACTGTGCTTAATGCTACAAGTGTAAATGAAATCTGGAAAAGATCTTACATCTGTTGTAGACACTAAATACAATGAGCATTGGTATCTACTTCAGTCACCATGTACTCTAGTCCATTTCTTCCTTCTCTTTCTCTATTTAATGATGCCATATTTATAGTGTCTTCAATACCATACTTAATTACTCAAGTGTTTCTTGCTCTCTTTCATGCAGGTTTTATGTCAAGCATTGGGAGGAACATTGTAAAAAAATCCATTGGATGAGATATTTGCTTTAATGAAAATTACATTTTTTGATAACTTGTGCGCCAACTATTCTGGTTTGGACCTCCCTTCTATGATTAGTATTGTTGAATGCCATCACATAATCTTCTTTGCATTTTCAATATGTATGAGAAAATTCTTATCATTTCTCAAACACAGTGTTATCATGGCAATTATAAGGGTTTGATTGAAACAATTTTGCATTCTCACTAGCCAAAACTATTTGAACTAGTGTATGCACTTCCACTAGGTGTAGAGATATTGACTTCTACACTTGAAACAAAAATTGGGATCTTTTCTTTGGGTGATAATATACTAGGCATCCAAGGTCATCCAAAGTATAAGTAGATGGCCTATTGTATAAGAATTTTATTCGATAAGTAATACTAAGTTGACCAATAGTTGATGTGTGTTATCTATGATTACTCATTTTTTTTAGTTTTTCTTTTTGAAGAAAGAAAATTGTAAGATTGATTATAACATCAATAGAAAATTTGTAATAAAAAATCATTATTTAGTCTTGTCATTGGGTTTAAACGGATATAAATGACCAATATATAACAATTCTCTCTTTTTTTTTAAGAAGAAGATGAGTGATGAGACCAAGCTTTCTTTACAAAAAAGCCAACCAGAGTCAAGCATCTGACAGAAAATTTGCAATTCTTTCTAAAAACATGACATGAAGCAAGAAATATTTACGAACACCCAAATGTTGGAAACATTAAATTCTAATTATGTAGTTTCAACATAAGAGTGTAAACTCCATATTTAATGTAAACACACAAAAATTTTGAGCATATTTTAGAATTTGTTAAAATTTATACAAGTTCTATTTTGTATGGGCTAAAATTGAAGCATATTATAAATGCTATGCAAGATTTACTAGTTCATTCATTATTGGAGAAATTTTTTAATCATATCTCTTCAAAAATATAAAATTTATTACAATGTAAAATATAATGAGTAAAACTAATTAAAAAAAACATTGCAAATAAAAACAAAACTATTTAAACACGTAGTATTTAATTTAGTCATATAAAATTATAATATGTATATATATCTTTTAATTTTATAAGAATTAAAAACTATTTAAACACGTAATGTGTAATTTAGTCCTATATAATGTAAAAAATTGTATATATATTTTGCTAATTCTTAAGTAAATAAAAAAAAAACTATTTAAACATGTAATTATGAAACTTAATTAATCTATTAAAATTTAAATAGTTATGGATATCTTCTAATGTTTTAATCAAGGATTTAAAAACTATTTAAACAAATAATTAAAACTGTAATGTGTTCATTAGTTAAATTTAAATATTGATAATATATTTTCTAATTTTTTAACTGAGGATTAAGTTGCCATGCAACAATGATTTCTTTAATTATCTTTATAACTTCTTCCATGGGAATTTCTGTCCATAGTGATACCACACTAAAAGTAACCAGAATATCACCTTTATAGCTTTTCTTCACATTCTTGTCAAGCGGTGTATTCTTTATAGCTTTTGTTGTTTGCCTTTTAATAATCTTATTGCTCGGGGTCACCCTCCAGTTTCTTGTAACTTTCTAGTTGTTAGATGTCCAATCACTTTGCTTTCATAACCTGTTCTGTTCATGACAGCAGCAGCGTTGACAATTATATTTTTTTTGACAGAGGGTTATCTAGCGTTGCTTTATTTTTATTTCCATAATAATATTTTCAGGCAGTATTATATAAATTATATTTTTGATGGTGGAAATAGATTCAACGTCATCAAAAACCTCAAAAATAATTTGACAACTGTAACCTACATTTTTTATAAAAATTCTTAACAAATTTTATCAAAACCTTACCAAAATTTAAAGAAAAAAACAAGTTAGTTACACTAAAGCATTTTTTTAAGGGGGAAATGTTCCTCTCTTTTATATTATGTTAAAAACAGTACATAATTATGGAGGACAAACAGTCCTCATAAGCCCTGTGATTTCCACAATTTCCACAACAAGACTACATGGGGTAGAAAATATTCTACATACATACAACTGAACTGTAATCTACAATTTGCATTAATTATGGAACTAAGTTCTCAGTGTTATAATTGCAAAATTATCACAGATTTTTAAAGAGATGCTATAAGCTCTAGATATGTCTCAAGACATTTACATATTCCGAAAATCACTGCCATATAGTAGACAATCCTCGTGTGTTTTCTTTACAGCAGCTGATACAAAATTTGTACAAATTTTTAAACAAAAACAAAAATAAACAGGCATTTTTTGAACTTATCCATGTTGGAGTTCTGCGTTTTTTATATGGTCTTTGGAGTCCTATCCCAACAGCTTTAGCCTTTCTACTTTTGTCTCGTCTTCTCCCATTTTGATCATGACGTACATATCTTCTTTTGTGGCTATTAGTCATTTCTTCGATAAATCATCTGCTATTTTGTTATGTGTCCTGTTGATGTGCTGAATGGATGGGTTCTAAAAGAATTGCATATGTAAGGGAATTGTAGGGAGACCAGTTAGATATTGTGTTTTCCATTTACATGATCTATTAAGTATTTAGAGTCCCAAAAATTTGTACTCTAGGGAAATCCAAAAACTTAATAAACCATAATAAACCCCAAAAAACTATAAACCTCTACCTTTATGCTTGTTCCTTCTCCCATACCATGTGCCCGGAATTCTTACTTTATTGTGGCCGCCACTGCGTTTTCTGGTCTTACTTTCCGTGCCACGTTGACAAGCAGGTTCTTGATTTGCATTGTATAACCATGTTTTTCATTCTTCAATTGGAGGTGAACTTTATTAAAAAAAAAAGCAAACCTCCTATTTAATAAAACCAAAACATATATAATTACAAAGAAAATATTTTACGATATTCCTTGTCATTTCCCATTTAAATTAGCTTTTAGGTTAAACATGTCATGTAATTACCTGCGAGTTATAGTTCATGATTGACCTTTATTATAGGCATCTTTTTGGGCTGTGGTTGAGTTTTCTAGACCAGTGATTTTATTTATGATTTTATATAATATATATATAATATAATTTGTATATTGGCTTCTTGTGTATTTTAATTGGGGAAAATAATAATATAACTATTATAATTGAACAGGAAATATGTAAATTTATTGTACAATGGTTTTAATAAATTAAATATTTATTAATAAAAAAGTAGTGAACCATATTTTTAAGATTTTTATGTATTTTATTGTTTTTTTTATTATTATAAAGTTTATTTTTATTAATTTGTGGAGTGTTTGAAGATGTACTTGTGATCTAAGTATAGTGTTGTAGTGTTTGAGGATGTACTTGTAGTTTAAGTGTGTTGGGAATAGATGTTTTTTTTGGTTGTTGGGGATGTTTGTACTATACCAAGAATGAAGAAGGCTTTGGTAGATGTTACAATTCCGCGAATATTATGGCAACCAAGTGGATGGTGAGATGTCTTGAAGATTAGGCTCCATGGTGGGTTTTGTTTGGAGACTAAATACTTTTAATACAATAAATTAGCTAAATTTGAATGGGTTTTGGCTTATGGGACATCATATATTTTTCTTATCTTTTTCAAGCCTTGGGTTCATTTCTCTTCAAGGTTCTTTGGTTAGCTTGAAGTGTTGTGTTAGGATTGGTTCGATGGCAATGGGAGGGTGCTGAGTAGGTTGGGATCAAGCTTGTCTATCAATCGAGTTAGCATATGCAAGGGGCGTGTGTGGCGGAGATGTTGCACTTTCAAGCATGTAGGATAAGTCGAGAGGGCATCTTCTACTGGTGTGATATATGGGATCTTGGTACTTGATTTTGCAAAGAGCTGCTCTCGCTTGACCAGGAGTATGGAGTCCTTGCATTTGATTGTGACAACCCCACCTGAAGTTCTCATGCAAATGGCATCGTAAACACATTGTAAATATTGTACAACGAATTGAAATCAATGGGGACTGAGTCAGGGGACACAAATTCCAGAGCTGGGAAGGAAGTCGCTTGTTTGGGACGTCATAGTTTCTTGTGCAAGGGAGAAACCTGAAACACATGACAACCATTAAATATTGGTTGATGTAGGAATTAAAGAAAGAGCTCTTGAAATTAAATGAGCGGAAAAAAGAGGTATGCAGGCCCATGCCACTTGGGAGGTAATCACAAGAAAGAAAAGACAAGAATATATTAAGGGACGACGCGCTACAAGCCAGGAAGGACACAATAGTAAAGGGTGATCGAGGAAGAAACCAAGAAAAAGGTTAAGTGCAGAAGATAAACGAGAAGAAAAAAAAAAGAGAGATCAAGATTGAGGTGAGCAGGAGGAGAAGAAGAGACAGAGCGGAGGGGAAAAAAGGGTAAGAGTGCAACATGAGCTCTCTGCAAGCAGCGCTGAACAGAAGGGAATAGAAAAGAAGAGAAGGGATTGGCCCTTGATCTCTAGAGGTTGTGGGTTGAGTTGTTAGTCTCTAGATCCCTGTAACAACTTGGGGCCCCTGGAGGTTGCAGGGTGAGATAGAATCACTAGAGCCTTGTAACAACCTGGGTCCCTGAAGGTTGTGGGTTGAGACCGAGGTCTTTGGAGCCCTGTAACAACTTGGGCCCCTGGAGGCTATGGGTTGGGATATAATCTCTGGAGCCTTGCAACATCTTGGGTCCCCTGGAGTCTATGGGTTGAGATAATAAACTCTGGAGCCCAATAACAACTTGGGTAGAGGCCATCCTGAAGCAGAAGTTAAGGAAGACCAGAATGAAGACCATTGGTTAACGCCCAGATGGCACAATGGATTCTGGACTCCCTAGAAGGGGGTGAATCACTGTGTGAGCACCTGCGGGTGAGGTTGGACACCTTTGGACTCCTGGCGTCGACCAAGTAAGAAGCTTCCAATTGGTGGGATTGAGGAAGGAAGTCCTCTGGAGTTTCGAAATCAATGGAAAATTGGTGTGTTAGTCCTTGAAGCAAGGACTCCCCCCAGATTGTGGAATCTAGCTCGATAGTGACGGTTGCAAGTTATTGTGGCTGCAGTTGTCTATGATTGGGTGGAGAGTCCTTGTTCCAGACTCAATTGTCCTTCATGTTCAAAGATAAGTAGTTGCGTATTTTGTTTAATGTATTATGAATGATGTTATTATGTTATGGATAATGGTTTGAACTTAGGGACTGCAATGTGTTAATGAAACTTGCATATCTGTTACATTCCTTATGGAATGTGTTAATCGATTTGTATCCATGTATGTATATGAACTGAATATACGCATGAACGTGCGAGAAAGCTGAAAGTGAAATATGTCTAACAACTGCTAACGACAGGCATGAAATATTTGCCACATAAAAACACAATAATCGCATGATAACTAAGACCAAGTCATAATATAGCACCGAGCCATGAAAACTTGGAATAACGCTTGAAGAATAGTGGGTTTTGAGACCCTTTTATTCATATAAGATTACATAAGGGACCTTCTACATAACAGGGTCTATATTCACTTGTGAGTCATCTGTGGTCACGTAACAAGTTGTTGTGTTGCTCGATGAGCACGACCTTAACATTGAAGGGAGTTTTTCCCTGGTATCAATTGAGCCACCAAATTTACCTGAATGTCCTTTAGCCTTGCATTTTCAATAGGCTGTATATCTATTGTTCGCGTTGTAAAGCGACAAGTGAGGCACCTGATGGATTTGCGTATCGGCATAGAGATGTTTATAGGCTCAACAGAAGGTCTGACACTGTTGGCGTGTGGCAGGCGAGGCACCTGATGGCTTTGCGTATCGGCATAGAGATGTTTATAGGCCCAACAGAAGGTCTAACACTGTTGGCGTGTGGCAAGTGAGGTTGGAACCTCCCCGGAGTCTACGCCAAGTCTGTTGTAGGTAATCTAAGCAGGAGCACCTATGCCTCCCATGGTGGCATTCCATCCCCGTGGAATGGGAAGACTCGCGGGCCAGGAACTCATTAAAGAGCCAATCACTCAAGCTCGAGAGGGATAACATCATAAATTTCCCTAGGCAACCAAGAGTATCATTGTGAACCCGTAAAGCACATCTAGAGGTCTACCAAACTCCTGAAGAAAAGTTATAGCCAACAAGGCTAGTTCGGAGAAGTCTAAACAACGGTAAAGCTTATAGCCAGGAGGGTTGTCAAGTTCTCCAACTAAGGTATATTTCAATGCAGAGTCAGAAGCCTTCGACTGAGTCATGGCAGGAAGGAGTAGGAAGGTCTTGTTGCGACTCAGAGGAAGGAGGCCCTAAACTTATAGAAGAAGTGGGTTAACCTTATCCTCATAATGGTGAAAACCCTAGTGAAAGAGTATTTCTCATTGGTGGAGCGAGATTCCCTTCACGAGATCAGTCAGAACGACAGGGCAAAAGGTCGTATAGTGGGAAGTCAGAAGGTGATTTAAATTAAGAGCTAGGGACTTAGCCATAGAAGAGTGCAGGGGTTCTGTCAAAAGACAGTGACAAAAGTTTTTCTGTTACCAGGATCGTTAGGTGAGGGAAGGTTGTCGTAGAGGAGCCACCTCGGAAGCCCGAAAAGTCGGAACCCCGAGAAGTTGCGCAAAAGACTCTTTATTAGGTTCTGGGTTCAAGGGTTCGATCACTAAATGGGGACCCAGTATGAATCCAAATTGCCAAAGGAATTTTCCTTTCGCGTGGAGACAACATTGGAACAAAGCCTAGAGGACATATGGCTAGTAGTTAGGCATCTCGGGTGCCCCAACGAGCCACTTATGAATGACATGTGAAACCTTATGAGGATGGCATGCGGCATGGTCAATGTCAGAGTGATGTCACTCAAGAAATGGTCAGACCCCGGAGGTCAAAAATCTCATAAGGATAGAATGTCCCAGGAAAATCCTAGACTGTTAATTGACGGAACGGGGGTTGACAGAAGCCCTCTATCCCTAGAGCCATTACCTGAAATCAATTGGATGGAGGTACCGGGGTGGCGGAGTCATGATGACCCACAACGGATGGTGTGAAGAGATGACGTGGTCGTTAGCGAGGAAGTTGGCAGACCGTCAGCCGATAGGTCAGGTTCCAGGGGAGCTCAACTCAGAAACTTGAAGAACCATGAGGGTCCTTGAGATGTGACATGTCAGTTAGGCGGATCGTTTCCGAGGGGAAGCCGAGAGTTAGGAGTCAAGGTGTCGAGAGGTCCTAGAGCTGCACATAACCAATATATATATATATATATATATATATCTATATATAAAGGAGAAAATAAATTGTCATATATAATCAAGGGAATGGAAGTACGCATAAAAATATTTTATCCCATTCTTCCAATGTAAATTGAAGGGGTCGGGTACGTCACACAGTGGTATCAGAGCATCTGAGTTTAATACTTGGACTAGATGGGCTTCGTCATGAGCAAGGAAGTTTTGTTACGTAATACCAAGTCAGTTTGGATTGCGCTCACTGATTTCTTACTAAGGTTATGCTAAGAAAAGTTAGTTGATGGTTAATAGCCCTAAGGGAGCAGAAATTGTGATTGCGGATACGTTTTGTCATTAGTTATATACCAATTGCATGGTTGAATGATTGTTGGATATGATTTATAAATGGCTTGTACGTTAACAAGGTTGTTTTGTTATCACATGAACCCCATGATACTCCGAGAATGCAAACTCATGATCTTGATTTATGTTTAAAATGTTGTTTTAAAATGTCTAACAATGTGTGTGATTGACCATATGCCATGACCAACATAACATAGAAAAGATACAGTGATGAGAACCAAAATGGTTGAATATAGTTCTGATCAGTCCCAACATGGAAGAGATGGAGTCAAAATCAATTGTGAAGAGATATCAATTGAGCAAGGGGGAGGAAATCAATCCCCGGATTGGATGGACACTCTAAGAATCCTTCCGATAATGAGAGGCTCGTAAGAGCCCAAGAGGGGCAAGCTGAGATTAATGTGGTCATCCTGCAAAGTCTCTCGAATTGGCAAAGGTAAAGGCAATCTGAAATGAGGACCAGTCGTAGAGACATGATAAGCCCTCGAGAGTCAGAAGAAAATACCAATGGAGCAGATGGGAGTAGATCTTGAAAGAGGCCTAGGCAAGGCAGTGAGGACATTGTGCGAAGGGGAGAACCTTTAAGTGCACCAAAGGGAAGGGCTAGAACGCAAGTACCTCACTCTAGTAATCCAACTAGCTCTACCATCTGAAGACGTCACCACTCTCACCACCATCGTTGCTCAAGGAGCAAGGAGAGGGAGCCTATGCTTGAAGAATTTAAAAAGGCATAGCCACCCACATTCGATGCGAATGTGAAGACAGAGGACAAAAAAACATGGCTACTATGGATGAATAAGTACTTTAGAATACACGACTACTCTGCGAATATGAAAGCCATAGTTGCCTCTTACAGTTTAAAAGGAAAAGTCGATATTTGGTGGGAGGACTTGAAGAATACTAGAGCCATCACCAAGAAGGAGATGACATGGGAAGACTTTGAGAAGCTTTTCAAGGAACAATAATTGTCTAAATGCTACTACAACAATAAGGCAAAGGAATTTAATGAACTTAGAATGGGACAAATGACTAGTGATGAGTATGTCACCAAGTTTATGGGGCTATTGGGATATGTCACATATCTCAAGGACAAGAAGGCCAAAATTCAGATGTTCATCAATGGGTTGCCAATGTTATTCAAAGATAAGATTGAATTGTTGGAACCCCATACTCTGAAGGATGCGATTAAGAAGCTAGAGCATTGTTATGAGCAAGCAAGGCGTAGGCCTGAGACTAAGAGTAACTGGGTAACCAAAAGCACTACCAGGCAAAATGTGAGTTGGTCTAGGAAGAAACCATAAGAAAAAGAGAGGAAACATCCATCTCAGACAAGACAACCTCAACAGAAGGCTAGCAATGTCGTTAAGGGGGAATGTACAACAACCGACATCAACACAAACCAAGATCGAAGGTCGGGAACCACTCAAGTGTTGGACTTGTGGTGGGAACCATAGGAGAAGGGATTGTCCTCATCAACAGGAGGTTGGACCCAAAATCTACAGTGCTCAAGAGGCGAGCACGTTGGGAGATGTAGCCCAGAGTATGTTAAGGGTTTATGCAGCATTGGACAACCACCAAGTAGATCACCGGGCATCCATCATTGATATGGAAGTTAAGCTACAAGAGCGAGTTGTTTCTATTTTGATTGATCCATGTTCTAATTATAGCTATGTCAGTCCAGAGCTTGTCGAAAACTGGGACAAGGAACCGCACTAAGAGCCATGGTTGGTTCAACTGGAAACAGGGACAAGGAGAAGGATCAAGCAATAGGTGAATTCATGTGCGTTGGAACTCAATGGCATGACCACAACAACTCACATGAATGTGTTGCCCTTGGGTGGGTATGGAATATTGTTGGCATGGACTGGTTGTATGCACATCGGACCAAGGTGGATTGTTATGAAAAAACAATAGAATGCTTAGATGAGCAAGCGATGAAGAACGGATTGCATGGGGAGGAAAAGCCCATATCAGTAAGGTTGATCACTACCATGCAAAGAAAACACAGTTGTAGGAAGGGATGTATGTTGTTCGCAGTACAAGTTTCCAAAAATGAGGGAACTGACAAAGCAACAAGGGATGAGGAAGTTGAGTTGCTCCGAAGGTACCCCGTCTTGAGACAATAAGCGGATGTCTTTCCAGTAGAGGTTCTTGGATTGTCCCCTCACAAATAGAGAGATTTCTCTATCAAGCTGATACTTGGAGCAACACCAACATCTAAAGCCTCACATAGAATAAGCAGCCCTGGTTGGTTGAGCTGAAATTGCAGCTGAAAGAAATGTTGGACAAAGGGTACATAAGGCCAAGTGTGTCTCCTTAGGGAGCACCGATATTGTTCGTGAAAAAGAAAGATGTAACCCTGAGACTATGCATTGATTATAGGCAACTGAACAAGGTAACCATTAAGAATAGATACCCTTTACCAAGGATTGATGATCTCTTTGACCAATTAAGGGGAGCAACAATCTTCTCCAAAATTGACTTGAGGTCAGGCTACCATCAAGTGAGAATCAAGGAGGAAGACATTTATAAGACTGCTTTCAGAACAAGATATGGGTACTATGAATTCATAGTGGTACCTTTCGAGCTTACTAATGCCCATTCCATATTCATGTGACTGATGAACAAGGTGTTACAACCGTACTTGGACAAGTTTGTCATTGTATTTGTGGATGACATATTGGTTTATTAAAAAACGGAAGGAGAGCATGAGCAACATCTAGCAGTTGTGTTACAGTCGTTGAGAGAGCACAAGCTCTATGCAAAGTTTGACAAGTGTGTCTTCTTCCAGACACAAATACACTACTTAGGGCACAATGTATCCAAGGAAGGCGTATCGGTTGATCTGGATAAGGTCAAAGCCATAAAGGAGTGGCCAAATCCAAAGAATGTAGATGAGATCAGATCATTCATGGGATTGGCAGGATATTACAAGGGATTTATTCAGAATTTCTCCAAAAAAGGGAAGATATTTGTGTAGACTGCATGATGTGCAGATAGCTTCGGGCAGTTAAAGCAATTGCTCACTAGTGCACCAATGTTGAGAATTGCAGATCCTGATAAGGATTTTGTAGTATGTACTGATGCTTGCAAGGAGGGACTTGGTGGAGTCTCAATGCATGAGGTATTTTGTGTGCTATGAGTCTTGAAAATTGAGTAATCATGAGGAGAATTACATGACGTGTGACCTGGAATTGGTTGTTATTATTCATGCTTTGAAAATGTGGAGGCATTACCTCCTTGGTTGGAAGTTCAAACTCATGACAAATCATAGTGGGCTCAAATACTTGTTTGGACATCCAAAGTTAACTGCTAAGAAAGCCAGATGGTTGGCCACGCTCACTGAATTTGACTTTGTGATTAAGTATATAAAGGGAAAGGAAAACAAGGTTGTTGATGCCTTGAGCCAGACGATCCAATTCAACCATTTGGAAATTGTAAGCTCATATGTGACAGATCTGGATGAAAAGATAAAAAATGTTGGACAATAGGATGAATCATGCCAGTGAGTAAAGGAGAGGTTGTGACGAGGATGGAGAATACCACCTCATTGAGGACGACTTAGTCTGATTTAATGGCATATTATATGTGCCTAACAATGATGAAATAAAAGATCTAATAATGAGAGAGTTGCACACTAAGCCCTACTCAGGACACCCAGGATATCAAAAGACCCTTATGGCCATCAAAAGATGCTACCACTGGCCAAACTTGAAGAAAGAAGTAGCAAACTTTGTGGCAGAATGCATGTAATGCCAACAAGTAAAGGTTAAATGCAGGCATCCAACAAGATTACTATAGCCTATCCCTATTCTGGAATGGAAGTGGGAGGTAATCTCTATGGATTTCATCACAAGACTACCCAAAACAACGAAGCAACATGACTCAATCATGGTAATGGTGGACAAGTTTAGCAAGGTAGCTCATTTCGTGGCAGTCAAGTCCACCCATTCTGCTAGTGAAATAGCATGATTTTTCATAAGAGAGATCATGAAGTTGCATGGCATCCCCAAAAATATCATGTCCAACAAAGATGCTAATTTAATTCCAGGTTTTGGAAGGAACTGTTCACAAGCTTGGGGACATAATTAGCATCCAACATTGCCTATCATCCACAGACAGACAAGAAAACAGAGAGGACCAACCAAATCCTTGAGAACATGTTAAGAATGTATGTGATGCATTAACCCAGGAAATTGGAAGAGTATCTTCCACTTGTGGAATTTTCATACAACAATGGACACTAAAAATCCATAAGAATGAACCCCTTTGAAGCATTATATGGCAGGAAATCAATACTCCTATTAGTTGGAGTGATTCAGTTAACAAAGTTCATGTAGGACCTGATATGCTTAAGGATATGGAACAACAAGTTCAAATCATAAGGAAAAATCTGAAGGTGGCACAAGATAGACAAAAGAGCTATGTAGATATGCATAGGATCCACAAGGAGTTCCAAGTCGGGGAACTCGTTTATCTCAGGGTTAGTCCCAAAAGGAGTTCCCTAAGGATGGGGACATGTGCAAAGCTAGCATCACAATACTATGGGCCATTTGAAATACTTGAAAAGATAAGACCAATAACGTATAAACTGGCCTTACCTCCCTTAATTAGAGTTCATGATGTTTTTCATGTTTCTTTATTTGAAAAGTATGTACGAGATTCTAATCATGTGATTGATTGGTCTGTGCTACAGGGGGAACCAGACAAAGAGTTCCAACCAAAGTCAATTGTCTTTTGGACCGGAGGAGTCTCATGCTCCGGAACTGAGCTATAGAGCAAGTCAAGGTGCAGTGGAAGCACTTTGGGCCAAAGGAGGCCATGTGGGAAATGGCCGATGCCATGAAAGTTAGTTATCCTTTCTTGTTTGATGGTTAAAACAAGTATGTATAATTGTAAATACTGTATAAATTTGTGTGTATAAAGCTCCACAAAACAGTATATGTTACATCTTGATTCTATGATTGTACATGGAAATTTGAACACCAAGAACAACGTTCCCTCAAGGGGGGAGGTGGGGGATTGTGACAACCGCACTCGAAGTTCACATGCAAATGGCATCGTAAACATATTGTAAATATTGTATGATGAATTGAAATCAAAATGGGGATTGAGTCAGGGGACACCGATTCCAAAGCTGTGAAGGGAGTCGTTTGTTTAGGACATCATGGTTTCTTGTGCAAGGGAGAAACCTGGAACGCGGGATAACCATTAAACACTGGATGGTGCAAGAATTGAAGAAACAAGCTCTTGAAATTAAATGAGCGGAAAAAAGAGGTATGTAGATCCATTTCGCTTGGGAAGCAATCACAAGAAAGAAAGGACATGAATTTCACTACAAGCCAGGGAGGACACATCAGTAAAGGGCAGTCGAGGAAGAAACCAAGAAAATGGCTGAGTGCGAAAGAGAAACATGGAGAAAAAAAAAGAAAAAGAGAGAAAAAAAGAGATAGAAAAAAGAGAGATCGGGATTGAGGTGAACAAGAGGAGAAGAAAAGACAAAGTGGAGGGGAAAAAGGGCAAGAGTGCAACACAAACTCTCCACATGCAGCATCAAAGAGAAGAGAAGAGAAGGGGATTGGCTCTTGATCCCTGGAGGTTGTGGGTTGAGATGCTAGTCTCTGGAGCCCTGTAACAACTTGGGGTCCCTGGAGGTTGTGGGTTGAGATAAAATACTTGGAGCGCTATAACAACTTGGGTCCCTGGAGACTGTGAGTTGAGACAGAGGTCTTTGGAGCCCTGTAACAACATGGGTCCTTGGAGGTTGTAAGTTGGGATAGAATCTCTGGAGCCTTGTAATAGCTTGGGTCCCTTGGAGGCTGTGGGTTAAGATAACAAATTCTGGAGCCCTATAACAACTTGGGTAGAGGCCATCTTAAAGCAGAAGTTTAGGAAGATTAGAATGAAGACAAATGGTTAACTCTCAGATGACACAGTGGATTCTGGACTCCCTAGAAGGGGGTGAATCACTGTGTCAACACCCGAGGTGAGGTTGGGCACCTTTGGACTCCTGGTGTCGACCAAGTAAGAAGCTACCAGTTTGTGGGATTGATGAAGGAAGTCCTCTGGAGTCCCGAAATTAGTGACAGGTTGGTGTGTTAGTCCTTGAAGCAAGCACTCCTCCCAGAATCTGGAATCTGGCTCGGGAGTGACAACTACAAGTAAGTGTGGTTGCAATTGCCTATGATTGGGTGGAGAGTCCTTGTTCCAGACTCAATTGCCATGCATATTCCAAGAAAAGTAATTATGTATTATGTTTAATGTATGATGAATGATGTTACTATGTTATGGATAATGGTTTGAACTTAGGGACTCCAATGTGTTGATGAAACTTGCGTATGTGTTACATTTCTTAGGTGTGTTAAGTGATTTGTATCCATGTATGCGTATGAACTAAATATACACATGAACGTGCAAGAAAGCCAAAAGTGAAATATGTCTAACAACTGCTAACGACATGCATGAAATATTTGGCACATGAAAACATAATAATTGCATGTTAACTAAGATTAGGTCATAATATAGCATTGAGCCATGAAAGCTTGGATTAACACTTGAAGAATAATGGGTTCTGAGACCCTTTTATTTCTATAAGATTACATAAGAGACATTTTGCATAATAGGGTCTGTATTCGCTTGTGAGTCATCTGTGGTCATGTTACAAGTTATTGTGTTGCTCGATGAGCACGACCTTAACGTCAAAGGGAGTTTTTCCCTGCTATCATTTGATCCACCAACTTTACCTGAATGTCCTTCAGCCTTGCATTTTCAGCAGGTTGTATATTTGTTGTTGGCATCGTAAAGTGACAGTTGAGACACCTGATGGCTCTGTGTATCAACATGGATTTGTTTGCTGGCTCGACACAAGGTCTAGCATCGTTAGCATGTGGTAGGCAATGTTGGAACCTCTCTGGAGTCTACACCAAGTATGTGGTAGGTAATCCATGCAAGAGTGCCTATGCCTGCCATGGTGGCATTCCCTCCCTGTGGAATGGGAAGACTCGCATGCAAAGGACTCGCTGGAAAACCAATCACTCAAGCTTGAGAGGGATAATGTCATAAATCACCCTAGGCAACCAAGAGTATCGCCGTGAACTCGTAAACCACATTTTGGACGTCTATCGGACTCTTGAGGAAAAGTTATAGCCGACAAGGCTAGTTCAGAAAAGTCTAAATATCGGTAGAGCTTGTAGTTGGGAGGCTTGTCAAGTTCTCCATCTAAGGCATCTCTCAATGCAAAGTCGGAAGCCTTTGACTGAGTCATGGTAGGAAAGAGTAGGAAGGTCTTGTTGCGGCTTAGAGGAAGGAGACCCTCAACTTATAGAAGAAGCAGGCTAACCTTATCCTCAAAACGTTCAAAACCCTATTCAAAGGGGATTTTTTATTATTGGAGCAAGATTTCCTTCACGAGATTGCTCAAAACAACAATGCAGAAGGCCGTAGAGTGGGAAGCCGAAAGGTGATTTAAATTAAGAGTTGGGGAATTAGTCGCAGAAGAGCGTTGAGGTTTTGTCAAGAGATGATGACAGAAGTTTTTCCGTTACCATGACCATTATGCGAGGGAAGGTTGCTGCAAAGGGGCCACCTTAGAAGCCCAGAAGGTCGGAACCTCGGGACGCTGAGCAAAAGACTCTTTATTGGATTATGGGTTCGAGGGTCCAATCACTAAATGGGGACCCAATACGAATCCATATTGCTAAAGGATTTTTCCCTTCGCGTTGAGACAACATTGGAACAAAGTCTTGAGGACACGTGTCCAACAATTGGTATCTCGAGTGGCCCAGTGAACCACTTACGAATGACACATGAAACCTTCTGAGGATGGCACAAGGCATGTTTGCCGTTAGAGTGACATCACTCGGGCAATGGTCAAACCCCAAAGGTTGGAAATCATATAAGGACAGAATGTCCCGAGAAAATCCCAGACTATCAGTTGATGGAACAGGGGTTGACGGAAGCCCTCTGTTCCTAGAGTCGTTACCTGGAAGCAATCAGATGGAGGTCCCGAGGCAGTGGGGCCACGAGGACCCACGACAGATGGCATGAAGAGATGATGTGGTCGTTACTGGGGAAGTTGGCGGACCGCCAGTCGATAAGTCGGGTCCCTGGGGGGCGTTCAACTCAGAAACTCGAAGCAGCATGAGGGTCTCAGAGACATGGCACATCAACTGGGAGGATTGTTTCCAGGGGGAAGCTGAGCGTTGGGAGTCGAGATGTCTTCGAGTTGCACACAACCTATATATATATATATATAATATATATATATATGTAAAAATAAATTGTAATATATAATCAAGGGAATGAAAGTATGCATAAAAATCTTTTACCCCATTCCTCCAAGGTAAAATGAAGGGGTTAGGTACGACACATTGATCATCTCTAGATCATGGAGCTACATGCCCTCATTCCAGAGATTAAGTTGTTCAAAATGAACAAAATGAACATTGAAATGCCTAGGCCATTATAGAGGGACTGGATGTGAAGTTTTGGTTGCTCACAACATTAGTGTGATTCCTGTTGTCTATATTTAGTGATTCATCAACACCATCTTCTTTCGTTGGTTTTTAATGCAAGGTGGGCTTTAATGGATTTGGGGTACCTATAGGTTCATTGTTTTCATAGTGTATGGACAATGTTGCTTTTGTTGTAGGTTTTTGCTTAAGGGATTCCTTCTAGAGATAAATTAGCTAAGAGTGGTCTTTCAAATGATCTCCTCCTTGTGTGTTAATGGCTAAACACTATCAAGCTTATTTTAGGAGTGCCATTTCGTGGAGCATTGTTGGAGGTTGTTGTCGCACAGATTGTCACGACAACGCTCAGACCAGGGGCTGTCACCCTGATCCCCGATCTCTCCGTTTAAGCCTGTCTCCCACGGCTAAGGGGGGTAGACCCTATGGGATAATGGATGACCAACTGGGGACCAGTTGGGTTGGGAGACACGAGGGAAAAAACAATCACTTATTTGATTAAGTTAAGGTAATAGACCAGTGCCTTATGGAGTTAATGACTAAATGATTATATGCCTGCAGAAATATGAGTTTATTAACAATCGTTTACCATCAAATAACTCAAACAAAGCTTGATCTTTACCAAAAGCGAGATAATCGATAAATGCTCGATAGCTTAACCATATTCCAGCAAATAAATTCGAAAGATTAAACACTTTAAATATCAAGTAGTTTTAAATGCTAACCAGAGATCAGATTCATATAACTAATCTTTAAATGATCTTCTAAGCATATTTAACAATATGAAAATGATAAATATTAGTCCCATATCAAAATTTTAGTCTCAACAGAAAAGATATATAGCAAACATGACAAATCCCTGAGCCAACGTTGAAACTGGCAAAAAATTTCCAGAAAATATTTTTTATTTTTTCAAACAAAACTAAAACTAGTCTAAGCAAAAAGCTAAAGGCTAAATAAATGAAACTTAGATCTAAAAAAAAAATCTAAAAAAAAAGGAAAAGCCTAAAAACTATTTTTTATGCTTTTATGATTTTTTTATTTTTTATTTTTTATGATTTAAATCTAACTTTAAACAAAAGTCTAATAAAAATGAACTTTTTAACTTTTTATTTTTTTTTTATTTAATTTTTGAAAAAAAAAATAAAATAAAAAAAAACTAAACTAAACTATAGAAGAAAAATTAAATCAAATCTAAATTAAAATCTAAAACTTAAAACTAAAAGCTAAGCTAAAAAATGGACTAACACCTAATATAACAAAAATGAAAATTAAATCTAAATAATAAAACTCAAACCTAAATTTAAAATCAAATAAAAATCTAAACTAGCAATAATCTAATACTAGAAATTAAAATCTAAATAAAAGGAAAAGTAATGAAAATTTATAGAACGCTAGGCAAAGTTTAGGAGAAATAAAACAAAAGCTAAACTCTAAATAATAAGTTGCCCTAACTTAAAATTAATCAACGCATGTAAAAAAAAAAGGGACAAGGGAAAACTTACGATAACCTACCAAATCGAAATTTACCATAGGTATACAAAAACATGAGCTTGCCGTGCCATAATGTGTTCAGGTGCGTTTAAAGCAGAATGGAAGCTGCTGAAAGGGCGAGCAGAGACGCGTGGACAACCAGGGCAGAATAAGCTGCTGCGTGAAGGGAATTCGTATGGCAATGGCAGAGCTGTGGATTGGAGCGATGGACGAGGAATTGATAGCGCAAGGGAAAAACAATCCAAGAAAATCGAGTTGTCTTTTGATGCGTATACACACAGGTCAATTCAAGGAAAAGAGTGATAGCAGAGGAGGATTTATTTTGCAAGGCCAACTGCTGCGTGAGGTGGATAGAGCCACGATGGAACTGAGGATGGCACACAGAATTTGTGCGAGGGTTTGAGGAATAACAACGCGCTGGTAATATGGCAGCGTAAACGAGAGAGTGATGATGCTGCAGAGGAAAAGTAATGAATGCGTGAGGGTTGAAGGAGATTGCTGGGCAGCGTAATAGATTCACGCAGATTGAAGGAGTAGACAGCGGGTGGGAGATAAAGATTTGCTTGACGCTGGCAGCAAAATGAGAATGGATGTATGATCTGACAGAAAAGAAGAGAGACAGAGGGAACATACAATGATGGAAAGATGCTGAAGCTGCCAAAGGGTTTTGCTAACAGTAGAGAAACAATCACACCCAGGTGCGGATTTGGATTGCAGATCCGTGGGGCTGTGTGATTTTACACAGCATAAAAAATTTTGAATTTTTTTAGTAAAATGAAACCCTGAGCAACAGACAGCTCTGATAAACCTTGAAATTCCCTCAAAAGATTTGAGAATCCGTTGAAGATTATCCCTGCTGGAAACCCTGAAAAACTTTTAAAGTCTATACCTGCAGCCTGCAATGGCAAAAACAGAAAACCCAGAAATAATGTGCAGAAAACAAAACTGAAACCCTAAATCAGCTAAATAATTACAACATTTACATTTTTTCGACTCTTAAGCAGCCAGATTTGTCAATGATCACAGTAATATTATCAGAATTTAATTTTAATGTGAGATACTTCAGAAAACCCTACATGCATTCATAAAAAATTTCAGATGATAAACCCGAGATTAAAACTAGCTGGGCTCTTTCAAAAAATGCAATCCGGGAGTTGGCTGGTTCAGCCGAGAACTTCCCCTAATGCCCGGTAAACTCAAAACTAAGATTTCCTGCACAACTTAAAAGCAACCATTAACATAGAGGGAGAAAAGAATAATGAAATCTAGATCACATGGAGATACCTGCCATTATATTTCAGAATCTAAACTATCATTCAAACCCCAAAGATCAGACAAGATACCTGTGCCTCGATCAATCTTTATCAAGCTACTATCAATGGCTGAAAATAAAATTATCCAGAAAAATAAATCATCTTACAACACTTTCAAAAGAATAACACCAGCAAGATTTCAACCCCAAAGTCTTTCTTTATTGTACAAAAATGACTACAAGAGAGCTTTCTTTAGCACCAGACTCTCAGATCAAAATCTCATCTCAAATGACCCATAACACCCTATTTAAAGGAAAAATTCCCAACGACTAGTTCGAGTGATCCATGTCAAAATGATCTCGACCGTCGATGAGGATCAAGATATCTTTTAATCTCATCCGTTGAATTTTTTAAATGCATTTTAATATTAAAAAATTGTAATTATGCATTTATTTACTAAAAAAATTTACTTATTATTATTTTATTATTTTTTTAAGTTTTAATTTATTTTATTTTTTAATTATTATTTTTAAAAATTAAATTTTATTATTATTATTTTTTTAAAATTTTTAAAATTTTATTTTTTAAATAGATTTTCGAACTTAGCCTTTGGAAAAATCACCTAGGACCTAGGACTTAGGACTTAGGATCTATGAGGGGATTAAAACATTTCCTAACCCTCAAGACACTTTACATCATTACTTTTACAATTTTACATCCGAAGGCGGAAAACCCATTAGACCCTCATAGATCACCTAGTTCTGCGACCAACTATAATCTAGCAGACCAATGCATTAGGATTCCCCTAAGATTCTAATGACAAAATTCATTCCGGCTTTGGGGTTAGGTTGAAGGAAAACTCTGCCGATCATGGATCGGTGAGACAAAAAACCTTCCGGAACATAGATTATCACTAGAAAATTAGGTCCACCTAGGCAATTTTCATACATGACTCAGCTCTACTAAGATTATTTACAATTCATACATGCAGACTGGGTTTACAACATAATATGATAAGGTCGACGATGACTGTCGAATGACACAGACACGTCAATCAAGCGCTACCCTTTTGCGAAGAAAAATGGGTGTACTGCTAAGGGTAGTTGACATGTAGTGGTCAACAGAGGTTATTCGAGAATCAACATTTTGCATTGTTTTAGAGCTAGATTCATTGCAATGTTGCTATATTTGAGGATGGTCACTTCCTTGTGTGTGAAGCCTCTAGTGGTCTCCAACATTGTCTACAGACCACGATGCTTTTTTTGCATTAGAAACTCAAGTGTAAGCATGTGTTTTTCATCAACATATTAGTTCGTTGTTTGCCTTCAATTTTTTTATGGAAAGACGGGTATGTAACCTCCTTTTAGCAAAAGAAACATTGTTGATCAAAGACACTCAATATTTAGATCCCATTGATTATTATAATTTAAAAATGATCTTTAATTATTCTCATAAAGAAATTATAAGACTCATTATATATATTCTTCTATTATTTGCATATCTATTTGTAAATATTATTATGTTAGTCTCTTTGTGGGATGAAGGCATGGTTGTCTCATTGGGAAGTTATCCCCTCCACCCGGTTTCAAATCCCACGGGGGACACCATGGCCCGCTATAGTAAGGCTGGAAGGATAGGCATCTCGTTGGAGTTTGGGATCACGGCTCCAGTTTCTAGTGACCTCTGGATGGCTCAAACCTAGGCTGAACTATGAGTTTCTGATATATGTAGCTTGCAGATTGTTGCATATATCTAGAGAGATTGTTAGTTCCCCATTAACCTATATTAAAAAAAAATATTATTATGTTATAAGACATTTTCCTCTGTTGGAATCTATGAAAGTAATCCCTTTTTTCCTTTGAGGGATTATATATTCCTAAAGACTAAGTAATCCCTTTTTTCCTTTGAGGGATTATATATTCCTAAAGACTATATTCCATGATAAGATTTGTTGTAGAAAAATTTAATTGAATGGTGTTCATACTTCACTGACGTCACAAATTGCATAATACATAGTAACATTGCAAAGTTTTAATCTCTGTAATTTTAATCACTGGGAGGCTTAGGCTCAAAAGTCTCAAAGTCAGAGGTAGAAAATTCATGAAACTTTGTAAATGATGTTTTAATATAATCACTGTTTGATGTACATTTGGAGGAAAAGTTTAATTTAAGCTTCATCTTAAGTTGGGGAAATAAGTCCCACCTACAGTCTTAAGACAAGGGGTATTAGTAATTACAGTTTAAAAATATAAATAAATACCAAAATTTTAAAACAAAATACAAGGAAAAATTTGAAATCTTTGTAAATGATGTTTTAATATGACGACTTTCAAGATGTGTATTTGCAGGAAAATATTATGTAAACTTAATCTTAAGTTGTGCCTGAATTTCAGAACAAAGGGCAATAAAGCATCCAGAGCAAGGCAGCAACATAAACTATAACGAGTTTACATAATATTCACACATTAAACCAGCATCCATTAAGCAATAGAGCCATGCAATAGCAGCAAATAAAGATATTAAACAGCTAACATCCTTTCATTGCACAATCTTGCCACAAATATGAATTGCATGCTCAACACTTTCATGAACCCGGCTTAACACAATCTCGCCCTCAACTTATGACCAGAATGACCATCACTTAAAGCATACGCTCCATCATTTCTTTCTTCTTCTATCCATTCTTGACTAATAGATGGAGACACTGTTTATAACTTCAGGAACATCTAGGACGTTCCTGCTCAACTAGCTAAATTAAAAAGATTCTCAGAAGATTTTAATACCATTACAATAAACAGAACTGTACACATAACTCTGCAGCAGACAACATATTTTGGGGTTTTAACCACAATTAAACAGTGTTTGATGCCAATCATTTTATTACAAGTTTAATTTGTTCCCAGTGAAAATACATTTTACATTCTAGAGATAATTTTATACAAATATGCCTAAACCTGAGGTGTTGGACTCACTGTCAACTACAAACTACAGGACAAGGGAAAGTCCAGGCAAAGCAACAATAAATTAAGGACTCACTGCCCTTTACAGTTTCCCAAGGCAGGAAACTGTAAGGTGGCTAACATGAAGGTCCAACAAAGGGACCCCAGCAACAAATTGGTTTAACAGTCAGCAGGAAGCTAAAGGACCTTCATTGATACAAAATAAATAATTTTGAATAACTATTGAAAAAGATGACTTTTGAAAACAATCTACCATTGTTTATTGTCATCAGCATAATTTATGGCTGGCTTTGTAAAAATAATTCCTGACCAATACCTATTAATATGCTTAGATTACAACAGTCAATTCAGACCACTACTGTGTTTTCCAGCAGTTACTAACTTGGCAATATTCCAGTGTGTTTTCCAGCAGTTACTAGCAAGCTTTTCTGGGTAATATTTGAAACATAGTGAAAAAGGTATCTTCGGACAGATATATAAGTAAAATACCACCTACATGGGCATTATATGAGTTAACTCCATAACAGATCAAAGGAATCTTCAATTGTGGAGTCCACACAATGAAAAAGTTGTTCCCAATTCTCAATCGGTAATGGACTTTTAGTAAACTTTTATCAGAAGTTGAGGTTCCTCCAGCGGATCTTGTCAAATTGCAGATCTGTTCTTGGCAAGGCTTTACTGTTTTGAAAAATCTGTATTCCAGAAGATGGGATTTCAAAAATCTGTTCTTGGCAAGGCTTTACAGCCCACTTTTACATCTTTACAACTCTGCTAAAGGGATTTATATTTTACATTTCTTTTGAACAAATTAAATATCTCTACCCGCTTTATTATAAAATCATTTTTTAAAGTTACTTTGACTGTAATGGCATATGACTTTTATTAAAATAATATTTAGTTTTATGAATATATGCTCTTACATCATTACAACTCTGAAAGAAAATAGATTGGCCTCAAGACAGCTTTGCGATGTTTCATTACTCATCCTCATAATTTTTTGAATTTTAATATGACGAAGCTCTGGGCTTAAAAATAATTCTATGTTTATTAGTTACTCATGTGTGATCATAACCTGGAGGCTTTGCACTCGCAGCTGTTCAATTTTCATGATGAAATTTCACTTGTGATTTTGCTAATAGTTGTCCCGTTATTAACTCTGGCCTTTGGAGTTTTGGTGTTTGGAATCAATTTGTAGTAGTCTTACTCATGTCTTTAATAGCTGTCCCATTATTAACTCCGGCCTTTGGAGTTTTGGTGTTTGGAATCAATTTGCAGTAGTCTTACTCATGTCTTTAATAGCTGTCCCATTATTAACTCCGGCCTTTGGAGTTTTAGTGTTTGGAATCAATTTGCAGTAGTCTTACTCATGTCTTTACTCATGTACCAGTGAAGGAAACAAATAGAAAAAGCAAAAAAATGATAATTTACCATTGCATTCTTTCAAATTCAACAACCATTTGGAAACTAAAATGCAAGTGAAAAAAATAAGTAGAAAAGGAAAAAAATGATAATTTACCCTAGCGCTCCAAATTCAATCACATTGCAAAACTAAAATGCACATGTTGTATTCATTCATATAGGAACTCTGTTTTAAATCCTAATGGCAAATGAACAAAAGTAAATTTATACATATTAAACAGATCAGAAACCCAAGCAATGTTTTGATGCCATTCTTATTCTCCAAAAAAAGAGACTCTTATTCTTGAAATACAGGGCATTTTAATGTTAAAAGTTTTACCTACCATCTAATACTCACTTCCAATAAGCTTTTCCATCGTTGCAAGAACTCAATGCAAATTATAGATAATGCGAAAAAATCTATGAATACAAATGGTTGCACATCGTACACCAAATTGGCAATGCAAATAAAACTATGTAATCAAAAGTACTTGAACAGAATACCTTATTCACACATTCCAAACAAATACATTCAGCAACAGGGAAAAACTCTTTCAAATTCAACAACCATTTGGAAACTAAAATGCACATATGGTATCTATTCATATAACCATTTGGAAACTAAAATGCACATATCGTATCTATTCATATAGGAACTATGTTTTAACCCTAATTGTAAATGTACACATTCTAAACACATACATTCAGCCAAAGGAAATTTACCCTTGCACTCTTTCAAATTCAACAAACATTTGGAAACTAAAACGCACATGTCATCAAATTCAACAAACATTTTGAAACTAGAACGCACATGTCATCAAATCAACCAACATTTGGAAACTAAAACGCACATGTCATATATATTTATATGAGAACTATGTTTTAGCCCTAATTGTAAATGAACAAAAGTAAATTTATACATATTAAACAGATCAAAAACCAAGCAGTAACCATCAAAACCAATGCCAATCTTATTATCCAAAACAGGGGCCTCTTATTCTTGAAATACAGGGCATTTTACTTTTAAAAGTCTTACAAACCCTCTAATACTCCATAAACTTTTCCATTGTTGATGAACTCAATACTCAATTCCAATAAACTTTTCCATTGTTAAAAGAACTCACTGCAAATTATAGATGAAGTAAAAAAATCTCTGAATACAAATGGCTGCACACTTAACACCAACTTAGCAATACAAATGGTTGCACGCTGTACACCAACTTGGCAATACAAATAAAACTCTGTAATAAAAAGTCTTTCAATAGATTACCTTATTCACACATTCCAAACACATACATTCAGCAACAAGGCAAATCAAACACCTACATTCAGCAACAAGGTAAATAAAACTATGTAATCAAAAGTACCTAAACAGAATACCTTATTCACACATTTCAAACACATACATTCAGCAACACGGCAAATACATTCAGTTACCTTCTTCAAAAGCATAAAATGCAAATGATTTATCTCTTACTTTCAATAGTTCATCGATTGCTGCAGAGGAGGAGACATAATTGTTCTGGAATCCCAAGCCTCTTCTCTGATCCTCCGAACATGCAATTCTCTGTACTCTTGACAGAATGCACAAGGCCAGCACAAGTAATGCACAAGGCAATCAGGCAAGGGCTTCTCAGGAAGATTGTATTTTGCACGCAGCTTCCTCCTATACCCACAAGAATAAATGCACCCACAAGACGTAAATTGCTGCAGAATATACCAAATGATTGCAGCTGTGAGGCAGTGAGTCACGTCCCCGTCCAATTTCTCTGCAACTCTACCAAAGAGAATGCATGGGCAAAAACACCCAAGCAAGCAGATAGCCATTTCTGATTCGCAGTGACAGAGCCCTGTACTCCATTCAGGCCTACTCTCCTGCTCCTGCTGCTGCTGCCAAACGGGCACTCCATAGGCAGGAGATGGGGCCATGTATTGCTGATAAGATTGGATCTGCCCATAGGGCACGGGAGTATGAGGTCCATAACTGGAACTGGATGGTCCGGATTCTGTGTAATAGCCATGACCTTGTCCTTGAATTAGAGGTTGATTTTCAGGTGGCTGATCAGATCCTGTCCAATATGGATCGATTTCTGCTCCTGGAGGAAGTGGTGGCGCATTGGGTTCGAACTTGGACGCCATTGATGGTTGACTGCACTGAAAGCAAGCTACCTCGCAAGAGTGGGGACAATGGCAGTTTTGACAAGGGTGGCAGTGCGCGCAGATGGGAGACTTCACATCTGGGGCAAGAGTTGGGCGGATTTTGCTCTTCTTCTTCCTGTATAAGAATTTGGGAAGCTTGAATGTCCTCATCGCATTCAATTAGTAATCTAAATTGTCAGATGTTCAGTGCAGTAGCAGAGTACATATCCCTACATCCCGATCTATCGAATCAGCGGGCTCTCAAAGTTCAAACGAAGGAGTCCAGGACATTTTCAAAAAGTAACCAAGGTGACTCGTTCAGCGGACCGTTCGAGTTAATTTCGAAAGGAATGACTTTAAGTTTTTAAAATTCGTTTAGGTTATCATAGTTTCCATATAAAGTGTGAATTCGTGGAAATATGATTCAAAAGCCGTTTACTTTTTTCCTAACCAAGGAAATATTGAGTATATTTAAATGTTTAGCCATTTAATATTTTGATAATTTTTTATTTTTACTAAATGTATTTACATTTTATGTTTCAAATGGCTAACTTGTTTTTATATTTTCAAAAATATAAATATTTAA
>APFE031718471.1:3458-50996 GCA_000404065.3 Pinus taeda | reverse complement strand
ATATGTATTGACTAGCCCAATGCTTTCCATTCCAATGGGAGGCATTGATGTTGTACTAGGAGTCCAATGGCTACAACCTTTGGGTACAATAGCTTTTAATTTTCAAGAACTTTTCATGAAATTTTCTGTGGAAGGAAAGGAAGTTGAATGAAGGGGTATTGCAGGGAAACTAGGAAAGATAATTAGCTCTAACGGTATGACAAAGCTTCTAAAAAAGGAACAAAGAGGTGTAATTGCACAATTATTTTCGCTAGATGTTTCCACATCAAAATCATCTATTTCTCCAGATCTCAAAAAAGTCTTGGACAATCATTCCAAGGTATTTGAGACTACCAAAGGTCTCTCACCTATTCATGATCATGATCATGCTATTCATCTAATTCCAGGAAGTGTTCCTCCAAACATCAGGCCATACAGATATGCCTATGCCCAAAAGAGTGAAATTGAACGTATGGTTGCAGAAATGCTAGAGGCTGGTATAATTCAACCGAGTCAAAGTTCTTTCTCTGCTCTAGTAGCATTGGTGCACAAGAAGGATGGATCATGGCGCATGTGTCCGGATTATAGGGAGCTCAACAAGCTCACTTTTAAAGATAAGTTTCCCATTCCTATCATTGATGAATTACTGGATGAATTGCATGGATCAATTTACTTCACCAAGTTGGATCTTCGTTCAGGATATCATCAAATCAGATGAAGATTGAAGACATTCCAAAAAAAACATTTAGAACTCATGAGGGTCATTATAAATTTTTGGTCATGCCTTTTGGCCTTACCAATGCACCTTCAACATTTCAAGGTTTGATGAATTCCATTTTCAAACCCTTCCTTAGAAAATTTGTGTTAGTATTTTTTGATGATATACTAATCTACAACAAGTCTTGGAAGGAACATGCTGAACATATTGACAGGGTGCTACAACTATTAGAGGAAAACAATTATATGCAAAAAGATCCAAATGTTTCTTTGGAGTACAAGAGGTCGAATATCTGGGTCATATTGTATCTCATGAAGGAGTTAAGGTAGACCTAGAAAAATTAAAGCCATTAAGGAATGGAAAATCCCCACATCCATAAAGCATCTGCGAGGATTTATCGAGTTGACAGGGTATTATTGCAAGTTTGTTAAGAATTATGGAAGAATAGCAGCACCTAAACAACATTATTGAAGAAAGATACATTTTCATGGACTCCAAAAGCAACAAAGACCTTCGAACATCTTAAAGAGGCAATGTGTCAAGCACCGGTCTTAGCTACACGGACTTCACAAAAACCTTTATTGTGAAATGTGATGCTTCAAGAAATGGAATTGGAGTTGTTCTAATGCAAGATGAAAGACCCATTGCTTTTGAAAGTTGTCTAATCAAGGGAAAGTTTTTACACAAAGATATTTATGGGAAGGAAACGTTGGCAATACTCCATGCACTTAAGAAATGGCGACCCTACCTAATGGGAAGACACTTCAAGGTAAAAACGGATCATGATAGCCATAAATACTTTTTAGAACAACGATTATCCTCTCAAGAGCAACAAAAGTGGGCCACAAAGATGTTGGGTTATGACTTTGAAATCATCTACAAAAAAGGGAAGCAAAATGTGGTGGCAGATGCACTCTCAAGAAAGGATGAGGATGTGGAAGCATTGTTGTGCGCCATTTCTATTATCCAACCAAATTGGATAAACGCAGCAAGGGAGGAATGGAAGAATGACGAAGAAGTGTGGGCACTTATTCTAAAGTTACAACAAGATTCTAGTACGTCAGATACATTTAGCTGGCAAAATGATTTGTTATGGTACAAATATCGCTTATACCTCTGTAAGAATTCCCAGCTAAACAAAAGACTCTTATGGAATTGCACACTTCTCCCTTAGGAGGGCACTCGGATTTTTAAAAACTTACCACAAGGTCAAGAAGGAATTTTTTTGGGATGGCCTTAAATCAGATATTCAAAAGTTTGTGGCGGAATGTTTGGTTTGCCAACAAAATAAAGTTGAAACAATTAAGACACCGGGTCTATTCCAACCTTTATCCATTCCAAGCCAACGTTGGGAGGAGGTTTCAATGGATTTTATCACAGGTTTACCCAAGTCTGAGGGAAAGAGTGTCATCATGGTGGTAGTTGACAGACTTACCAAGTATGCACACTTTTGTGCATTATCACATCCATTTAAAGCCAGTACAGTTTCCACGACATTTATGGAAACAATTCAAAAGCTACATGGAAACCCAAAGATTATTGTAAGTGACAGAGATCCCATTTTCACTGGAAATTTTTGGACAGAATTATTTTCTTGTCTTGGTACTCAGTTAGCTCATAGCTCATCTTATCATCCTCAATCTGATGGGAAACTGAGATAGTAAACAAATGTTTGGAAGGATATCTTGTTGCTTTGTATCTGATAAACAGACACAATGGGTCAAATGGTTGCCTCTGGTTGAATGGTGGTATAACACTTCCTTCCATACAGCAACAAAAATGACCCCATTTATGGCACTTTATGGATATCAGACACCATCCATCACATCATATTTAAGAGAAAATTCTAAGGTTCAAGCAGTGGAACATCACATCGAACATCAACAACAAGTCCTCCAACTCTTAAAGGATAACCTCGTGTTGGCACATAATAGAATGAAACAACGGCAGATCAACATCGCAGTGAAAGAAGTTTTGATGTAGGTGATTGGTATTCTTAAGGCTACAACCATATAAGCAAATGTCCCTCAAGCAAGCTAAGAAGGATAATAAATTATCACCAAAGTATTATGGTCCGTACAAGGTGTTGCAAAAGATTGGTACTATGGCATACAAATTAGAGCTTCCTGCAGCTTCTCGACTGCACCCAATTTTCCATGTTTCATGTTTAAAGAAGGTTATAAGCGATAAGCTACCAATTCAAACAATATTTCCAGAACTTGACAAGGAAGGAAAAATTATATTGGAACCAGAAGCAGTCATAGAAACAAGAACTCGACAACTATGAAATCGATCAATTTCAGAGTATCTTGTCAAGTGGAAGAACTTATCTGCTGAAGATTCCACATGGGAGGATGAGAATTTTATACAGAAGCATCCAGAACTACTCAAGCATTGAAGACAACACTTTTTTTGAAGGAGAGGGGCATGTTGGGTCCCATAATACTAGTGATTACACCATTACTATTGTAGTTGTACCCCTTATTAATATTGTTGTGCCCCTATTGTGCCCATATTGTTGCTATTGTGCCCCATAGAAGCCCACTGTTGTTATTATTGTGCCCTTACATTATTATTGTTATGTAGGCTCTGATTATGTTATGACCCCTTAGACTCCTGTATATAGAAAGGAGGTCTTTTCATTTGTTCATCCAAGAATTGTTCATTTATGTAATGTAAAGGAGGTTGCCCCCTCGAAAAGGCTGAATTCTAAGGCGTTGATCTATCTTTTCTTGAGCTGGTTTCATAACACATTGTTACAACATTCTAAGATTTGCTTCGACTTGCCTTACGTGAAAGTTGTCTATAAGTGTGAAACATAGTTATGTAGGATATTTGTTAGACATTATGCAAGGTTATATCCTAAGGTTAGGGATTGTCCAATGATGCCCCATTTCAAATTTCATTACCAAGAGTGTAATTGGTTTGGCCTAGGAGTGCATCTTTATTCTTACTGTGATCATTGACATATATGATCAATTGTTATTCTGACAGACTTGGATTTCAATGTAAAACATTTCCTTTATGAAAATGACTATGTTGTGTTGCATAAAATGATTTTATATTTATGTTGGAATGATCATTATCGCATAGTCAATTGAGTACAGGTCTTGGTGAGCATTTATTTGAGGCACACAAACCTTGACTTTAACCCTATGAAATAAATCCAATTTGGCATATTCTTGCACTTCACAAATTTCTATGTAAAAAATTAATGTTAATTGTGAGTAAAAACATACTCTTAAAGTTGAATAATTCAATTTGGCCTTGAAATGAAAGTTGGGCATGCATTTTTGTGAAACATGTAAAAATTGCCTTGCTTCACTAAAATGCATGCCCAACTTCATTTATAGGACAATTTGATTGATGCAAATTGTAAATTGTTTATTTAATTATTTTACAACTTTTGAATTATTATATTTTTACTTTGACCCTTAAATAGTTATGCTTCAGATTTCATACAACATTCCAAGTTTTGCTTCAAATTGCATTATGTGAAATTTGTGTACAGGTTTTTCTTCAGCTTGCTCTTGGGTAGAAGAATTTTCCTTTTAATTCAGAGAAATAGTTCCAACTCTTTACATTGTCAATCTGGGTAGGTTTTGTTATTGCAAAGCTATTACGCAAAGTATATACAAGGGAAAATGATGACTAGTGCTAATGAATCTCAAACTCAATTATTGTAATCACACTCTCAACAGCTCAACACTTTGGCTGTTACACTCTCAAACCTTGTTCACACTCTCAAGAAATAAACACACAATGCAGAATAAAACCACTTTGTCACACTATCACTCTTATTCACAAAAGAAGAGTACTCCAGGAAACCATTCTCTCAATAAATGATGAAACACACATTCAAATGAAATGAACACACCATCAAACTATAATAGGAATTAAATAACTTTCACACTAACAAAATGACTGGTCTAGGACCTATGTTGTTACACAATACAATGGTTATACTTTTGCAATCATTAAAGCATGAACAAGACTAATAATAGCATTAATACAACACATCACACAGGCTAGTCAACAGAAAGGTATGATGCCACCGATGATTGAGATTGCAGTAATAAAACATACATGATTACAATGTTGGTGCTCTCCCCCTCTATCAATATCTATTTGTTTCTATAGGTCTATCTCACGTGGGCAAAAAGTGAACTTCTATATAATTTCAAATTGCAATGATAAAGATCATCATGATAATCTCTCGATTCTCATGTGGTCTAATTTGTGAACACAAATTAACAATTGGATAACAATTTCCAAGGTTAGAACAAAATTGTAATAACTTTTCCAAATTACAATAATTATCAATACAAAATCCTAATTGTTTTAGCTACGTTGTCCATAAACTTCTCGTTTGACAGTTGAATTATCTTTTGACCAGATGCTTTCCAAATTAATCTTCATAACTAATTGAAGGAGGTCAGCGCATCTAAAATAAATATTCATGTGTAACAATAATGCTTAATGAGTCCTTATCTTGTCCTTGGCGAGGTAAAACTGGAAAGTGTAATTCTGCAACATCATCTCAACATACTACAGACCATGTAACAACCCAATTGTGATTTTTACGAGAAAAATAGCCTAAAACAGTAGTTCTCATGCAAAATTACAATTAGAATGGGACCATAAGGATGAAATATAAAAGGAGATATACCTAGGGTGATAATGGTTGTTACAGTGGCAGCGTATCGTCTCAAGAATTAAAAAAGGTAAAGAAAAGGTAGGAAAATGAGTGCAAAAAGATGCCAATTTCACATCCCAACATCTCCCCCCATCTTAAGTATCTACATGATTTCACGTCTCAACATCTCCATCCTTCTCTACTTCAGTTGTTGGTTATTGTGTAACAGAAGCATCTTCAGTAGGTTCTTATGGAAAAACTGTTTGAAATTCTTCATCTTTCTCTCCAACTTGAATCCCAACTGAAATATTGGTTGACCTTTCATAACGTGCTTCCTTTTAAAGTACTTCCTAACATCCATCACATAATCTAACTGACATTTGTTTTTCCACTTTTGCCAAGGTTTATAATCCGTTTTGGTTTCTAGACTGAAGCTACCCTTCAGCCATGGTAATTTGTCTACTCAAATTCTCATTTTCCTCCTTTAATTTATTAATTTGCTAAATAAGGAGGTCAATTTCAGACTTACCTAGTAAAGAGAAATATTCTTGTTCCTTTTTGAGCTCCTCCTCTTTATGATGTTCCTCAAGTTCCTTTGATTCACATGGAACAACATGAACTTCAGGTGCCAAGGTATTTTATGTTACAAATTCTTCTTCTTTCTCTTCATTTTGTTATCCATCAAACTCCTTTGGTTTTGTTGTATTAGTACATTCCTCATATAGTGGGGTAACTAATGGTGTAACAATTACCTACACTCTCTTCTTGGTATTATTTCCACCCAATGGCTTCTTCAATTTCATCTTTTCCACCATAGTTTGTATAGGAGTAGATTTTTCAGATGCTTTCTTAGATTCCCTGGGCATTTTTGTTTCAAGAAATCCTGCTTCAGCGGACGCTATTCTAGGTTCCCTTGTTTCAGCAGTCTCTGCCTCAGACCCTTCTTCCTCAATAAGACATCCATGATAATTATCCTTAGATTGTCTGCTAGATATATCCACAAGTTCTTTAGTGCATGCTCTTTTTCCTTCAAAGGATTTACCAAAAAATGTTCTCATGGAACTCATTCTCTTAGGGTTTCTACGATGGGGTCTAGGAGGTGTAACTGCTCTTCTCTATCTAGGAAGTATAGTTTCTCTATTTGTTTCAGAGGTGTAACTACTCTATCTTTTGGTGTTGTTTCAGCACTTACCTCCTATGCTTCACTTTCTGGCTTCTTCAATTTCCTCCTTTTCATTGCAGTTTATACAAGAGTAGAATTTCTAGATACTTCCTTAGATTCCCTGAGCACTTTTGTTTCAGGAACCCCTGCTTCAGCTGATGCTATTCTAAGTGCCCCTGTTTCAACAATCTCTACCTTAGGCCCTTCTTCCTCAATAGGGTATCCATGATGAATATCCTTAGATTGTCCATTATTTATATCCAAAGGTTCTTTAGTGAATGCTCATTTTCCTTTAGCGTATGTACCAACAAACATTCATATGGAACTCCATCTCTTACTATTTCTATCACGGGGTTTAGGAGGTGTAACGACTCTTCTTTGTCTAGGATGTGTAGCTACTCTACTTTGTCTAGGAGGTGTAATTGCTCTATTTTCTAGTGTTTTTTCAACACTTACCTCCTATTATTCACTTTCACTTTCCTCTGTTTTAGTGGCTGCTGCATGTGACTTTGCCAATAAACCAATCCACAAACTTCCTTGCTGATGCAGTGAATGAATTATGATTAACTTAATGAGTTCATGGTTGATAAATAACCTCTTTGGATGTTTTTCCATATGCACCACCTCTGCCATATGTTGTAAATATTTTAGAAAATAATAGGGAAAATTTATTAGATGTCCATTACAAAGATGTGCCAATAATTGAAAATGATAATTGAATACTATCCCAAAATGTCCGTCACAAGTAATGAACTTATGAATAAAGAAAGCCACATCATCCCAAGGGTGAGGAAGGGATGTTCTATCAATACCTCTCCCCTTGCTCCTTACTTCCTCTCCTCATTGTAAAAATGTTTCCTTAGATATTGGAACTGCTATTTTCCTATAAAACTAGCGAGCCCCTATCTGGGGTAAACCTATCCACCTAGAAATTATGTCCTCTATAACAACAATTCTGAATCCTCTAACCTATGAATGCTTCTCTTACAGATCTAGTGTGAATTCCATAGCAATGTGTTTGTTGAAACCCTGCAACTTCTCAAAGTAGACTAACCACCCTGCATTACTGAATATTTTTAGGCATTTGGATGGTTTAGAAGTGCATCAATGGAGTCTGGTTCATGATAGACTTCCACTCCTCCCATGGTTGTTTCAGAGATTGTTACTGGTCATAACTTCTCAGGTACTATTACAGGGTGACAATTGGTCAATACAAACACTTGGGTAGAAAATATCGGTCAAATGAAATTCAAGAATGGGTAGGGAATAATTGAGGTTACCCTTTCAATGAATTCAGACTTTCAGTTATAAATGAAAACTACCAGGAATGATTTCCAAGTAGTCACATTGATTTTATGAAATGACAGCAGGAGCAACGACGAAAGTTGGTAAACACTGATTTAGGATAAGTGTATTTTCCATCCACCAGATGGTAATTACCAAATCTATCTCCAATCATAATGTATGGCTACAAAAGTTGTCCTCGACTTGTGTAACTGGAAAATTCATATCTAATTCCATAACGAGGATCAAAATACGATGTTAGAGAGGGAGCTAAAAAAGGAAGCTACAAAGGAAGCTACAAAGGAAGCTACAAAGGAAACTAAAACAAACACTAAAAATAATGCCATAACTAGGAGAAAAATAGGATGTTACATAGGACGCTATACATGAAGCTACATTAGGAGCTAAAGAAGGGGATAAACTGGGTGATTTAGTCGGTGCTATTTAGCACCAATTTCAGTATTGATTATTTGTCATTGGCATAGAAAAAACCAAAATTAGTGCCATCCTGATAAATAGTGCCGATTTTATCAAAAAGGTGAAGAAAAATACACTAAAATAGTCAATGGAAGCAAAAAAGGGAGCTAAAGAGGAAGCTAATCGTAGGGACTTGTTGTAGTGTGAGAAGTATTCCTTCTTCATCACTATGAAGGATAGTTTCATTTTCTCCTGTAGATGAACACTTATGGGACATTTCTTCATTCTCCTTATGAGGTGTTCCTACCTCTTCTTCAAAATTACCCTCATTAACTATTGATGCAAAAGTAGGTCTCCCTTCATCATTATAACTAGATGAACATTTATCCTTTTCTTTTGATAGTGCATATGAACAACTGGAAGATAAATGACCTATTTCTTTACATTTATCACATATCAATAGCATACCTTTTGAGAAACATGGCCTCTCATCAAAGTCTTTTTCTTCACCTTTGGAGTGAAGATCAACAACCTGCACATTTAGAGGAAGATCTCTAGACTTTAGAGCATATTTCCTTGGGGATATCTTCTTCTTCTTCCTCCCTTTCTTGTCTTTATCACCAAAAACAACTTCTGCAAAGTATGGTTCACTATTTGAGCATCAAAGTTCCTCAACCTTTTCTTGGGCTTCATGATTGTCTCCTCCATATATACAATGCAGTTTGTTCAACATTTGTTTTGTTGTCTCACAATGTCTCACTTTATCAACATCTGAATTTTACAGCCCTTTCATAAGATCTTTTTGGCTTCTTCATTAAGCTCATTCTTTTCTCTGTTCACTATGAAATGTTATATATCAACATCTAAAACCATTAAAAATGATTACAATCTAACACTCTAGACGACATAATTTATTCCATTAAAAATATAACTCCTTTTGGTATGAGCCAAACTTGATTAGCCATGTTTCCTTTTGATCTACCTTTAAGCGGTTAATATGTTCTAAGAAGAATCACTCATGATACTAATTGTTGGAAATAATAACTAATAATGAAGGCAGGGGGTGGGTGAGTGAGATTATATTAAGGATAATAAAATTTTTAGTAAATTTATATTTTTCATTCAAGCTTGGAAAATATTATGTGAGAAACCACCACCATAACACGAGTAGGAAATGAAATAATCACCTAAACATACACAACAATATCATGAGTATAAAACAAATGGAACATAGAGGATTTAACAAGGAAGCCCAAAATGGAAAAACCACCAATTTGTTTGTTATTATGATGTAATATCAGAATCCTAATCTATTACGTCATCTCCCTTTATGATCCATCACTCACAAGAAGCACCAACTCCCTTATATTGTTTTCTATCACCCATTAGTAGAAAGCACCAACTCCCTCTTTTGCACACACCTAATCAACTTACCATGAAGCATTAGCTTCATGGATTTATGCAAGCACCCACTTGCAAGAGACACCAACCTCTAATCTCTCTTCAAGCATCCACTAAGATGGAAGTACCAACTCCTTGCTTTGTAGGCTCCAACTCACAATCTATATGGACATTATTTGCTCTCCGTTTTAGCAGCCACTTGGCCTAATTTTAGCCTTGCATTCATCAACTTGGCCCTCTGTTCTCTTTAGTAGCCTTCACTCATACACAACCTAGACAATTATTTTCCCTCTACTCATTCTACTCACCCTTCAACAACACATTCCACTTAGCTCTAGGCCCTCATACACGCTGCATATTAGCTCTTGACCTTGGCTATTCCACAGTATCTCTCGAACTCTCTCCAACTAACCTAGTTGCACTCAACACTCTGATGCATTAATCTAGGGTCTAACTCTTTGTTCCTCGGTTTTGATCCTCTATAACATAAGAATCAACGCTCGAACTTATGGACTTCACTTTTCCCGAGTGTACTTCAATGTGACTCACCATCCTATTCCCTAATATTCTCAGCCACTTCAACTATATTAAATTAGAGAATGGGATTTTGAGTGATATGAGTGATATTCCTATTTAATAATTGTATCTTAGTCCAACTTACATACTCAAGGAGTATCACCATAAAATTCAACATGTTTCATTCTTTGAACATCTGTGTGGCTTTCCATGCTTAATAACTGAGGCTCAGAGAGTTCAAAATTTACTCCAACATGGATCACTGAGCTTTGGTCAAATCTACATGACATCCACTGTTATTTTCCTCATTTAATTATTTGTGGCATGAGGGACACTCAGGTATAGTTGACTCTAATTAATCCATACACTTCTCTTCCTTGTCATGCTTGTTGCAAATCATGGTCCTTGCAGCCTCATTTATTAGTTCTTGGACAATCAATATTAATTGTAGCTATAAGTTTTAGTATATTTCTCCAACTCCAACAAACCACCAGATATGGCATAACTACCAAATCCACTACCATGGGGGCTTCACTTAATGAAACTCAAACATAGGACATGTGTTCGTTGCATACTAAACAATACCCTTAATTTGACTACATACCAATATGAACCCAATACGCTTTCCCAATTTAAAAAGCCCCTACTTTCACTAGATATTGTAGGTATCCATTTTTTCATTAACATTTTTTATACCCCTTTATATTTATATCCCTTTATCTTCATCAACAATGATAAGCATATTCTGCACCAAGAAAAAATAACCCATATACTAGGTAGCTGAAAACTTGAAAGTTTCAATTAAAAAGAGGTAGATATAAGTTGGCTGATTTACAAATACATACTATGGAAAATTTGAATGGAAAATATGTAGATTTGAACTCTCAATGAAATCTATCTTCTGTTGAATATTGGAAGAGATACACTACAATAACTAAAAATAAAACCTCGATAACCAACACAATGGCACACTTTTCATCTCACTTATAGTATAGGAAAAGGAGAGAAAGTACAATGAATATAAACACATGAAAGATACTATTTGGTTAGACTTTGTCAAATCATAGCCCTAACCTGATCACCTAGTGCACCATAGTTGCATGGTAAGAGTGCCAAGTAAGTGTGTCTCCATCAAAAGATGAACTAAAGCATGCACCCCTTCCTTGAGATATGAGTCCTCTACCTAAGATGAGAATTTCTCATGCATAATTATTGTAATTGACTAAGGATCTGCACCCTCTTAGGAAGAATAGATCATCCATTCTAAAAAGAACAAAATAAAATATCTAATAATATAAAAACTCCATCCAAAACTGAAATTGCTAAATTTGAAACAACATCTAAACTTGAATTAACTGAAGGTGTGACAAGCATTCCCTTACCATGCATGCACCCTATTCCAAAGAATAGTACTTTCATAGTCTCTTGTGGCATGCTTATTCCCTCTACCAAGAAATAGTCGGTATCACTGCCTCCTTCACTTTCATTCAACATGCTCATTACTAATGTAAGGAAAGGGTGAAGGTGCCATATCTGATTTCTTCTCTACTGCCCCATTATTGGGAGCATCACTAGCTAAGAAACATGTAAAAAATATTAATACACACATTAGACATAGATCGTAGAGGTATTATTAATGTGATGCATGTATATTCTAGAGCAAGGTTTCTTGGGAGAGAGAGTAGAAGCAGGAGGTGGGGCTAGAAGTGGGAAGTGGGAGTGTAAGCAGGAGTGAGGAGTGATTTTGGGAGTGAATTTTATATAATATATATTTTTATATATTTTGCTACATATATGCCAACAAAAGCATGTAGAATGATGAGTTTGTGATAAAAAAACATAAAAACATGTATTAAAACATATAACATCATTCATCTAGTAGTTATAATCTTCCTTAACCATAGGTTCGCAAACTACAAGTTCTCATTTATATAGCATGTAAGGGTACACATAACTAAAATAACATCGATGCAATCCATCTCTGCACTGAAAATACATCAACAAGTAGCCTCTTGATGGCCTTTAGCATCCAAAAAATCATGCTACAACAAATACCTACATATCATCAAAATCATTTCCTATCTTGGGATCTTTGCCATTAATATCACCCTCTAAGCATTAACATAATATTGAAAAAATCATGTCAAGTCATTATTTTGTTTGAGAGACAGGTACATTTTTAGTAGGGTCATGATAGAGGAGTTTGACAACCAATATCACTAGCATCAAGGTACATAAAGGGCTTGGTTCTCTTGGTTAAATATGAGTTCCTTACCCTAGTACATGATAAAATCCAAATGAAACATTGCAATCCCCCTAATCCTAAAATCCTGAAAAACTAATAAGTATGCTGCATTTTGAGTGAGATCTAAAATTCTAGTTCCTCCATATGAAATATAATGAGGCCGAAACCACTCTCAAACATCATGAGTCATTTCATGGTATTGTTAAAATTTCAAGTAAAAGGACGAAAATGAAAGATAAAGGATAATGTCACTTTTACTTTAAGAATTTAAAAGTACAATGAATTGCATGTCAATACTAGGGTGATATGATAAATGTATTTTCCATCCACCAGATGGTAATTACTGAATTTGGCTACATTCACAGTATATGACTACAAAAGTTTTCCTCGGCATGTGTAATTGGAAAATTCATATCTAATGCCATAACAAGGATCAAAATACGATGTTATAGAGGGAGCTAAAAAAGGAAGCTAAAAAGGAAGCTAAAATGGACACTAAAAATAATGCCATAATTAGGAGAAATATAGGATGTTACATAGGAAGTTATACATGAAGCTACATTAAGAGCTAAAGGAGAGGCTAAACTTGGTGATTTATTCGACACTATTTAGCACCAATTTTAGTAGTTATTGTTTGTCATTGGCATAAAAAACACCAAAATTAGTGCCATCTTGATAAATAGCGTTGATTTTTTCAAAAAGGTGGAGAAAAATACACTAAATTAGTCAATGGAAGCAAAAAAGGGAGCTAAAGAGGAAGCTAATCATAAAGATTTGTTGTAGTGTGAGAAGTATTCCTTCTTCATCACTACGAAGGATAATTTCATTTTCTCATGTCGATGAAAACTCATGGGATATTTCTTCATTCTCCCCATTAGGTGTTCCTTCCTTTTCTTCATAATTACCCTTATTAACTATTGATACAAAAGGTATCCCTTCATCACTACAACTAGATGAACATTTATCCTTTTCATTTTGTAGTGCATATGAACAACTAGAAGATAAACGACCTATTTCTTTACATTTATCACATATCAATAGCACACCTTTTGAGAAACATGACCTCTCATCGAAGTCTTTTTCTTCACCTTTGGAGTGAAGATCAACAACTTGCACATTTGGAGGAAGAGCTTCATACTTTAGAGAATGTTTCCTTGGGGATATCTTCTTCCTCTTTCTCCTTCCTTTCTTGTCTTTATCACCACCAACAACTTCTGCAACTGGTTCACTATTTGAGCATCAAGGTTCGTTAACCTTTTCTTGGGCTTCATGATTGCCTCCTCCATATATACAATGCAATTTGTTTAATATTTCTTTTGTTGTCTCACAGTCTCACTTTATCAACATCTGAATTTTACAATCCTTTCATGAGATATTTTTGGCTTCTTCATCAAGCTCATTCTATTCTCCATTCATTATGCAACACTATACATCAACATCTAAAACCATTAAAAAGGATTCCATTCTAACATTCCAGACCACATAATCTATTCCATTAAAAAATATAACTCCTTTTGGTATGAGCCAAACTTGATTAGCCATGTTTTCTTTTGATCTACTTTTAAGCGGTTAATTTGTTCTTAAAGGAACCCACTCTGATACTAATTGTTGGAACCCACTCGTTCAAGTCATTTTAACTTGAGCTATGGTGGGCTGCCACTCTTGGCATAACTACCAAATATAATGCATTTTGTGCTAAACAACTATTGACTCGTTCATACCACTAATGCTTAGCCCTTAATGCTTAATCACTTTTCATCATATAGCCCAAAGGCACTTTTGAACTCCTCACAATGCCCTTTTGTTGTAGTAAGTCCAAAGGCACTTGGTCACTTAACACATGAAATCCACGGCATAACCAGTCCGCAGGTGAGCATTTTATTCAACTGAAATAATGTTATTTTCCATGAAATTTTCGACCATGGGCCTATAATCTTAGCCAAATACAATGGATCTCCTTCAGAAATCTCTTGGATTTATTTGTCGGGGTTATGTGTTGAGGTGGGAACTCCACTTGTTTAATACATAATCATTTTTGAGTTGTTAATTGGTCCACACAACCACATATACTTTTTATCTCATCCAAATGCTTCATCAACCCGATAATATAACTTGCAAATCCTTCGAATCTTTCTTGGATCAAAACCTTCAGGGTTATATGTCATGCGGGGACCATTACGTGTACCCACTAGCCAATGAAAAACCTGTTGAGATTATATGACAACCACTATTTTCCATTTTCACATATCTACCACTTGTCACTTGTTGATAGATGCCACCTGTCACATTTTTTTTCCCACTTTTCCTTTTAAAAATGCCAAATCTATATGTCAGGTGTCACATCCCTATTACTGCCATGTGTCCTGCAACTTTTGGATGATGATATCATCACACTGTTGTGGCTCCTTGTCACTTTGTCAGCCACTAACATCTCGCCATGTGTATTTTATCCACATCATTGGGTACAAAAATATAGGGGGTTAGAACCTTGATTTTTTTTGCTATTTTCATTATTAAAATTATAAGGTTGGGATGGGAAATCCTTTAGAAATAGATATGTATTTTCCCATTTCCATAGAGCCGCATCCTTAGAAATAAACTTACAACTCTAATGAGAACTTTCTGAGGTCAATCCATTGGGGTGATGTGTCTTATGGACTCCCCCACATCATCTCTCCTAACCTTTTGTTGGTCTATTCTGCTGCTTGCATGCCATGACGCCTTGCTGGTCCCGTCCCTGGGATTTTTGAACTTGGGTGCACTTGGAAACTATCGGGGAAAATATCCACTGGGATTACATGTCTAGAGTGATACCTACATTCTATACCTATTGAGCTCTGATTGGTATACCTTGGATTCCTTTTTCCACCTATATGCTAACTAAGTTGTGGGGCACATGGCCAAAAACACTAAAATTAGACTTTTGGCTTGCTAACTTTGACTGGTCATGTATTTCGTTCTAGGGAGTTTTTTCTAGACTTCTGTATACCATTGGAAAGATATTTTTGAGTATAATCTAACTGCACCAATTCTAGGAGCATGAATGATCTCCTGAGGTGGAAATGTCTTCAAATCTATAGCCCCCTTTGGATCTAACCAAGGCTCCAACTCCAATTGAACATTCAACACACCACATCAATAACAAACAAACTATGCATATGTCATCCTAACCTAGTTGAAATCAATGCTAAGCATGTCAACGCGAGCACACTTGATGCCGCTTACCATCCTAACAATGCCAAATGTCCAACAATGCTTATAAAAATGGAAGAGAAAATCCATAGAGGCACTTTTTACTCAGCTTATGTGGGAGAGTTCATAAATCAAATTTTGATATGCTTTTAATATGTTGTGTGAAATATATTTTGTTGTTAAATATATTGTTTTTTTATATAGTGCGGAATTGTGGAAATTTTGTTATAGTTTGAGGATGTGGGATGGGTCCTTACAAAATCTTAAAAAAATAAACTCCTAAACTGCTCATTGGAGTAATGTTTTCACTTTTATTGGAGTTGAAATTCCACGTTCTCTACTACCAAAAGTTGCAAGTGTGCCTTCATGGGTTTTACTTGAAGAGTGTACACACTTTGATTTATTTGAAATTTGAAATCCTCCAAAAACTATTTCATAGAGTTAAAGTTTTATTTTGGTTAGAATACAAATAATTTAATGTCTAAATCTACAAAATGCAAGGAGTGCACTTCACTAAAATAATAAGTGGAAAATACACTTGGACAATTGGAGAAGAAAATTATATGATCAAAACTAATAGTTGAAAAGTCCAAAAAAGTGTCTATATTACATCAAGAAAAACAAATCCTTTTTTCATGTGGTTAATAAACAAGACTAAGGTTATTCTTCTACCTTACTCTGAGTTTGCATTTCACTAAGCTAATATTTCACCCAACCTTTTGAAATTTCTATTGATTTAAAAGTTAAGTTTGGGGGATCTACTTAGTTCTTATAGTAAAGTGTATGGAAACTTATTATAAATAGTAAGTAATCGTTTTATATCTTAATATTCTTTTAATATATTATGCTAGTTTTTCTCCATGGAAAGCAATAGGGGGACTTATTTTCCATTAATATTTATCTTAAAAATTTCCTACTAATCTTCAAGAGGAGTAATGCTCATTTAGTTGTTTTAAATAATATAAGAATCAATGAGGCATGAAGTAGTGTTTTTATTACTATTCTTTGCAAATTCCTTGATTTCCTTCAACAAATTTGATGTTGGTATCAAATGTACCTATAAATGCATCCTCTTTGAATGATTCATTCTAGGCATCATTTAATGCATCTTTATCCATTTTATACACTGGTCTTATGCACAACTCATTCAAAGTCCTCATGAAGATGTGTACATGGATTCTTCATATGATTTGGAATTCCTATTTTTGAATCAATAAATTTGCAAAGTACATATTCATTTTGTGTGGCTAGACACCCCACCCATGGCCCATAATTTGTAGGGACAAATTACTTTATATATTAAGAATATATATTTTATTCCCCACACCGAAACCTCATTCTCAAAAAAACCCCATAGTCTGCCAAAGCTCAAAATAAAAAGTATAGCTCACTCATAGAATCATGACCTTTCTATATAGAGACTATATAATGGCTTATGAATATATACATTGTAAACTATCCCTAAAAAAGATGTTATATTTCAAAACTTTAATCTTGAATATTATTTTATGGTCTTAACTTTTTTCAAATACCTCATAAACCATGTACTTGAATTTTTTTTTTTTTTAATAAAAATTCCATTAAAAAAAACATTTGCTACTTAATAATCATTATAAATTTTTAAGCACTCATAATAATTATCAATATTATAATCATAATCATTATGAATTTTTACACACTCATAATGATTATCAATATTATAATCATGATTTTAGAAATGAAAAACCCATCACTTAATAATCCTTATAAATTTTTAAGCACTCATAATAATTATCAATATTATAATCATAATTTTAGAAATTACATAATAATCATTATGAATTTTTACACTCATAATGATTATCAATATTATAATCATGATTTTAGAAATGAAAAACCCATCTTATACATGATACTTTTATGATTTATTATGCTTTCATAAATACTTTCTTAACCTACATATATACCATATAGATCTCACAATCAACATATACACATGAATATTTTTTAAACCATTTGTCATAATTCAATGGGGAAACTCGTAAACCATACATAAAATATAAAATTATCACATAGATTCCTAGGGAGGACATATTGGGCTTCCATGCCTATTATAAGCACTTTTCACACTCTTGATAATACCTAATTACCTTATCCATGATGTCAAAATAAATAATAATACTTTTATATATTAATTTAATTTAAGATTTAAATTTACTGTTGGATAAAATGGTTGGGTAAAAGCTTTGGTTCTTACTAGTCTGGTGGTCCAATACCGAATAGATGAACTGCTCCAGGTGAGAAAAACCAAGTGAAATCTCATAATGAACCTGAACAGAGGCAGCGAAGAAGCAGGATTTTCATGAACCTGAATATTTAATTTATGTAACAATGACTATGTTTGCTACCATGAATCAGTTGGATATGCAAATTATCTCCTCGAAAAAAATACTCAGAATCAGTGGTGTCAAATTTATTCAGTACACCAATATCACCATCATGAGAATGTGTGATAATATTGGTTTGTAAATGGCTCATGAATCGTCACTGCCATAGAGTAATCTCTTTAACGAGCACCTTGTTTTCTACGTTCAGAGAATCAGTGCTTTCAAAGTTATCAATGACACGGATATCGCCATTGTGAAGCTTCGCTAAGCACCATTGCTTCGCCTGATATGCCAATTTTCAAAGCTGCCATGGCTGTGTGATATGCGAGTTATAAAAGTTATTATCAGCCCAGTTATACGCAGTTTATCAGCCCAATATGTCATATTCCAACAATCAACGCCAGAAGCGATTTATCTTGGCACGATATGACAATTATCAGTGCAATTAGAAAAATATCAACACGAATGCGAATCATCTTGCTGGATATGCGAGTTTGATCCATTGATATGAGAATTATCAGTTTAATAAGCGAACTATCAACACGACAGGCTGGCCGATATGTTATCATCTCTTTTGGATATGTGAATTGTCAATGCGATCTGCGACGTCGATCCATTTGATATGACAATTGTCCATAACGCGTTACTTATCAATCGTATTATGTCCCCCGCAATATGTGTTACGCGGACTATCAATAGGATATGCTAGTTATAGCTTCTGGATATGCGCCTTATCTATTAGCATATGTGAATTATCAACGGAATATGCTATACGCTAATATCAATGACACATACAAGTTATCTCCGTGTGATACAACTTTACGCGTCTGATACGTGCATCATCAGCGGAATTCACAAACTGTCAACAGAATACGCGAATCATCTTGGCGCGAATGATCTTACTTCTGCCGTATATGCGACTTTTATCCAACGGATACAAAAGAAATTATCCGTGCAATTTGCGAACTATCGACGTGATATGCGAGGTATTTCCGGTCAATATGCGGTTATCCTCTTGATATGCGAGTTATCGCTGTCTGGTACGCGAATAATCAACGCGTTACGCGTGAGCTATTTCAATACGCGAATTATCAAGAATACGCGAGTTATCAATGTATCATCTCAGATAAAAGCGCGAATTATCATCATATTATGCGATATGAAAACCATCGACTCGATTTGATCGTTATCACTGGTGGATATGTGAATTATCCACGTGAATATCTCCTTCAATTGCGCGAATTATCAATGCAATGCTAGCTAGTAGCGATCAACGCCGCAGGCGAGTTATGTTCGTAGCATATGCGAGTTTTATGAGTCTTGCATGAAAATTATCAAAGCAAATTGCAAACCATCGACACGATATGCCAATTATCTCTGCTGTTCTCTCTAACTTATATGCGAATTTTATGATAGTTACAAAGTTCACCAGAATCGGGGCAAAAAAATATGAAAATTTGCCAATTTCAGTATAGGCGGTTAACAAAATCCATAGTTCATAAATAAGGCACATGGATTGTTCAATCGCTCCCATAGCTGATGGCAGAACGTGCCTAAACACAAATTGACGGTTGCTGCATGGCGTGCACGGAGAAGAAAACGAGAAAATTAATCTTAAGAGACATTTAGATTCTATAGGTTAGACTGCCTATATGGGTAATATATGAGTAACAGTGTTACTAGGATGGATCCCAATTTTAAGTATTTTAGATTATCTTACATTTAAGCTTTGAAACATATATAGGTTTTAAAGAGAAGATGCGAGTGTAGATGTTCAAAACATAGGTTTGAAAGAGACGAGGTGAGTGTAATTTTTTTTTTATGCTGTTTTTATTATTATTTAGAATTATTTATATTTTATTTAAAAATAATTATTGAGAAAATTAGCTACAGGCAGGAAGGAAAGTGTTTAAAATATACTATAGAAAATTTATTTAAAATGTACACTCTCCAATCTTTTTCCCATTGAAAATTTTTAGTTCCAGTTTTTATAGTATTGGTAACTACAGTTTTACCTAGAATTATCAGTGCTATTTGTGAACTATCAACACAACACCCAACTTATTTTCCTCCATGTGCAGTTATCAATATGAGATATATCTCTCCCAATATGAGAATTGTCAGTGCCATATGCTTGGCTCCTTAGGATATGGGCATTATCGAGATTATTTTGTTGATGTAAGTTTTTAACATGATAGTTCTAAAGATCTGGTACAATGATTAAGTGAGGAGATTTAGTCTCTAGAGGTTTTGTGACATGTCTTCCTAAAAGCTGCTCCAATAAGGATTGTAGAGATATGGTTGCTGGACTATCCCTGCAACCTCTCACTATTGATTAAGTGAGGAGATTTAGTCTCCAGAGGTTTTGTGACATGTCTTCCTAAACGCTGCTCCAATAAGGATTGTAGAGATATGGATGGTGGACTATCCCTGCAACCTCTCACTATTGAGATTAATATTTGAGTATGTGAATAATCAATATTAATGTTTCTATGAGAATTATCAACATAATATGCCCTATACAAATTATCAAAACCATATGTGAGATATCGATATGCGAAATTATCCACGCGATTGGCATATTATCTCTACTGCACATGTAAAATTATCAACGTTATTATCTACTTTGAGTATACGGATTAGCAACACAATATACTATATCGAAACTATCAACAACATGTGCAATTTCTGCAAATTAGGTAAGTCACGTAAGCGACTATCAATGTGTTCTCTGAATTACCTCTGTTGGACATGTTAATTATTTGATTTGAGTAAGCGACTATGAACATGATCTCTGAATTATTTTGTCGGATATATAATTTCTCAAATCTACCATGGCTCCATGGCATTTTTGAATGATCTCTGTCAAATATGCAGATTCTCAATGCCAACATGGTTCTATCGGGTATTGCAACTATCAAGTACATACAATTTATAACACTATTATCTCCTTTGGATGGGCTAATGATCAACGCAATATGTAAAATATCAACCTAGCATGGTAACTCTTGCTTAGCTTTGTAGAGCAAATTATCTCAGTCCAATATGCTACTAGGGCTCTGTTATATATGCAATTTATCTATTTAATTATACCCATTTGCTGCCATGGCCCCATCAATATGGGGATTATCAACGCTACAATGTCTACATAGGATATGTGAATTATCCTCATTTGCTACCATGGCTGCCTCAAATCAGCGAATCATGTTCATCGAATGAATTATCCTCTGTCCTGCCACGACTCCACTAGATATGGAGCAATATCTCCCTAAGCAAGATGAAAGAATCAACGCGGTCAAATTTAGCTATTACAACCTATCAACATTCGATAATGATACAAACCTCACCATCATGAGAACTTGTAATAATTTAGCATTGTAAATGTTTGATCACTTCTATTGATTTCCCAATAGACTTGGCAATGGTTTTAACTTCAGAATTTCAAATATACAGGGAGAAATTGTGGAATGGTTAGCACATGATAATGACACACGAGTCATATATGGCCTGTCATATCTAGTCAAAGTTTTGCAATCATCTCCAGCCTCAACTTGCCACCATATATATATAGCCTCAACATCCTCTAAATTCATCATATCTGACTTGAATATTATAAGCAGTGAAAGAGATAGATGTCACTCACACAAAACACTACAAGTGGTGCAAATGGACATGATGTAGGGCCAACTTTTGCAATTTTTCTACCCTTTCAACTTGTGTTTGCTCAAAGACTTCTTGCATATTAGTTTTGTGTTTGCAAAATGGTTGCTTCCATATCCATTAATTAAGATTCATTTTATGCCAATTTTGGAGTTTCCTAAGTTCCTTCATTCTTGGTTGTGAATTTAAATTATGATTAATAGTGAATTTGTAGATGGCAAGATATGCAAGCTGACGTATCATTAACATTGAGGGATTCACGTGGATGTTTGTAATAGATTGTAGAGTGAGCTATCAAGAAGGAATAAGCTAATGGATAATCTTAAATGTGTGTGCCAAAACACAAAGTGAGTGGAAAAATATAATCATTGTTTATGGTATTTTAAGTATTGGAAGGCTGCATCTCTTTGGCTCTGAGTGGATACATGAGGAACAACCGGTGAATCTGCATGTGCTAAGAGTGTCCCCGTGGATACATGAGAAATAGCAGGTGAATCTGCATCTGCAATAGTGAATAGTGAGAAGAGGGTGAAAGTAGTCTAGTAGTGCAATAGTTTTATAAAGTTAGGTATGATGTAATATGTATACATTTGCAAAGTGCAATAGTTTGTTAAGGGTGAATCTGCATCTGCAATAGTGAATAGTGAGAAGAGGGTGAAAGTAGTCTAGTAGTGCAATAGTTTTATAAAGTTAGGTATGGTGTATTATGTATATATTTGCAAAGTGCAATAGTTTGTTAAGGTTATGTATGATGTTAAAATGTATATATTTACAAAATCCAACCTACATGACAATGACATTATCAAGAGAAGGACCATCAATGGGATGGTTAAGGAACGAAAGTGATATTTGTGACTACTTTTAATGAGGGTGCAAGGAATCATGTGGGGTATGTAAGGTGAAGCAATAAAATTGGTATGTTTACTGATATTTTTCCACACAATTTATAGAGTGATATTATATATAATTTTATTTTATTTTATTTTAATATGGATTCAATAATATTTTTTTGTTAAATAATAACTTTGATATTTAACTATATAAATGTAATTCATGAGCATAAGATGAAGATTTGCTTCAATAAAGTTTTTAATGTTTATTACATTATTAGAAGGAGAAGAAGAGAAGGGCGTGGATTATGGTTCAAAAAATGTGTTAAGAGAGAATTAGTGTAGGAGGTTACAATAAAAAGCACTAATGTGAGATGTAGTATTGTGAAAAATATTATATTTTTCATGTTTAAAAATAGAGTGTTACACCTAGAGAATGCAAAACACTTCAATGTGCTATTGTAGTTTTAAAAACCACCAAATTAAAGCCAATAGGCTTTCACTATAGCATGGGTATAAAATCTCTTATGAATAAAAAAGTAAAATTTGTGTCAATTGGTGATAGTATGAGAACTTTGTTGAAGTACCTTGTTAATAACTTCAATGCAAAAGTAAGGACCTTCTAACCACATATGACAAACATCTTCCCACCATTGAGTAGCTAGGACAAAAACTTGACATTCTACTTCAACAAGTCAAATTTATTGTTAAAATAAATGTAAATTGCCATAGTCTACATATCCACTTCTTTGCCTTCAACAAATGAGACTACAAAATAAGGAAGAGTAAGAGGTCCCACTATGGGCCAAGAGGAGGTGACCATCTGCATAGTTTATATTCATGTCTTCAAACTAAGTGGTTAGACAATGAATGATGTGTTGCAACTATTTGATAATGAATTTTTATTTTCTAAAATGATGAAGTTGCATATGGATGAGGGATACTTAATTCGACCCATTTTATGAGGATCCATGTGTATTGTCATTAGGACTTTTCCTTTTATTTTCTATTTTTTAATGAGTTCTCTCTTTGGCTAAATAAGTCTTTAATCTTGTTGTATTAAGAGAGATTTTCCCTCTTAGATATTTTTTACAAAGATTAGATATATAGGTGGCCCTTTTTTCTTAGATTGCACAGTAGTGACTCTCAAGGCTGGGAGACTGTCAGCTGGAACTATGCATTTTGCAGTCCCAATTACCAGTGAGACTTGCTTCTAATTGGAATTACGCAAAGCACAATTCAGCTGGGTTGACTGTGGACTGAAACTATGTAATGCGTAGTTCAATCCAGCTTGATTGCCGACTAGGACTGCGCATTGCACAATCCCAGTCGGAAAGACTCGACACTGTCTCCCAGACACAGCTGGGGGCTAGTACTAGGTAGCTTCTATGCAATTCCTAGAGGTAAGGCAGGGCCTTAAGTTCAGGAATGTGCAGAGCATGCTAGAGAAAGCAAGATATGAGCTAAGGCAACCCAGAGCTACCCAAGGGAAACTTGAAAACAAGTAGATCTAAATGCACGAGGGAAGGGTGGTGCAGATAGGAGTGAATGTTCATGCACGCAATCAAAACCAATGCAGGAATCAGTCAAATGGACGAACAACAAAGCTGGTGGTGAGAGTCACCACAACGATGACTGTTAGTGCAAAAACAATGTTATGCATGCGACACTTAAGAAAGACAATGAAAATCTTGAAACAACACTTCTACAAGTTAAAACAAACTAAAATGCCAGTGGTCATTCAGCAAAACATGCAAAACAACACTCATGTAAGCCAAGGAAATAAAAGTGACAAAAAAAGAAGCAAAAGACTTGAAAAGAAAAACTTACCCGGAAAAGTTGTGTTGACTATGCCAAAGGTTACTAGATGCCCTGGGAATGCCAGATCTCCAATATCGAATGTGTAGAATGAGATATGGGGCATCGTTAAATAGATTTGGGATATTTAGGGTTTATGATGCACACGCCACAAATCTAGGAAAAAGAAACACTTGGCGGGAAGTTTCTAAAATCAACTTGCATGTAACTCCTAGTGCTAAAAATAGATCCTTATTTTTTAGGGATGCTTTTTGCTTTTTCTTTTTTTAGGAAATACTACCATGCATGAGTGGGAAGATTGCACAGTTCTGGATGGAACTGGGTAACTTGCTAGCACATGTATTGGAAAACAACTAAAGGGATGCTTTTCCACAATTCATGGGTTGAGTGGCTTTGGCTACCTCTCATGCTTTGCGTAGTTTCCCAGCTGAAGACAAGCTGCCAGCTGGGTCTGTGCAATTCCTGAGCTGAAGACTAGTGTCTGGATGTTTTGTGCAATTTATCTGAACGAGGCTATCTGCCGGACTGTTATGCACATTTGTGGAGAGCAAGGCTGATTGCGAGCCTGCTCTTCATAATTCCTGAGAGCAAGGCTAGTTTCCCTCTAGGATTATGCAGGTTTCCAAGACAGTGCAAGAATCAGATGTAAACCAAGTCACGGGGTCAACTTGTGGTTAGTCAACAAAGCAAGTAAGCGAACACAAGATGACAAGTGAAAGATAAAATTGAATCAAACACAAGTACCTGAGTAGTACAAGACATGCTGCTAATATTTTGAGGAGGGAGGTTCCAAAATAAAGTGAGGGAAAAATTTTGGAGGGTGGTTGTAGCCGTTACAACATTGGCGATACACTGGTAGAGCTTTAGCTCTCTATATGGACCTTGTTTCGTGTAAAGCGAGTCTAACCCCTCTGGAAGTATTGTTCAATTCTTTGATTGTCATGGCCTCTTTACTAGATTTAGTTAAAGATATCGTCCCTGCCATTCTCTTGATCAGTCAACACACATACTAAGGCAAGTCAATTGAGTTATTTTGATTGGGGAAGTGGGGTATATTGATACATAAGTAATATAATTGTCAGAGTTTTATTTTCATCTCTAGTGTTGCTCTGCTGCCAGCAAGCCTGGACCGTACCCCGATGGAGTCACACAGGAACACAAGCATCACTCCGCTACTAGCGAGCCTAGTCATCAACTTGACGGAGTTACTTGCATAACCTCTCTGCCTAAGAAGCCTTTCTCTCTTTTTTTTAGAGAATTATGCATAGGCACTTATTTATTTCATGAGGCAAAAGAGGGATCGTGAATTACTGAGAGCATAAGAGGTTGTAGCTTCAGAGAAGTATGTTATATATACCTTTGACATACTTGTTAAGGTTTCTCCCCTCACCTTACTCTACTTAACTGAGCTGACAAGGGTTAACCAAATATAGAAAAACCGAATAGAGTAGATGGTACTAGTTAAAAGTGCAAGCGTTGTGTTTTCATCAAGACTAACTCTGAACATAATGTATTTCCATCAGGGTATCATTGACTGAAGACAACAAGCTCTTGATATGGGTGTATAACAAGCAAACCAAAAAAAAGCAAAGGACAAAAGTAAACGAAAGCAAAACAAGTAAGCAAAGTAAAACATGCAAGCAAAGAAAACAAGAAATGCAACCATCGACGCATTGGTTGACCCATGTTGGTGAAGGCATGGTCAACCAGAAAGATATTTAGGTAATCCAGTGCACAAGAAAGAGAAGACAGTAAAGACCAACACACTCGAAGTTTGAATACGTCCATAGAAAAGAAAAGAGTAAAAGCGCAAGACAAATACTTTGCAAATATAACATGGTGTTGCAACACACTATGCATAGACAATGAGCATGTACGCTCTTTTGACCATAAAAAATGAGAAAACATAAAAAAGGAAGACAACTTTCGCTTAGAAAGAGTGCTCGTTGTGTATTATTCCTCCAATGTAAGAGCGATGGGATTATGTGATTCAGGTGGAGGATGTGAAATCTATAAATTGGACTGATCTTCAATGTAAACAAGAGAGTGATGAGGAGCCTAGGGCTTTTCAACAGATTTCTGACCTGAAGTGGAACTGACCTCAAGACAACGAGGACCTAACATAACCATCAGATTAGGCTGAAGTGCCTTGACATCTTGAGGGGTTTCTACTTCATCAACGGGTAGATCATCAAAGACTAGTGGCTTAGACAGATCAACAATGAATGAATCAACATCGTGATCAAATGAAGGAGTGAAGAGATCATGACAACCATGATCAGAAAATTTAAAATGTTCATAGACATCCTCATGATCTGACGAATCATACAGTGGGGTTGATGAGAAACAAGAATGTTCACCCTCTTAGTTTTCAAAAAGAAATATGATAGATTGGGTGGATTTAGAAAGAAAGACGTGTCCTCTATGCAATCAAATGACAAACTAACATCCGATGTGTTTTGTGAATGATCGGAAGTAAAAAAAATTGGGGATGGATTTTCACAAGACAAATCAGAAATGGAAAAATCACAAAAGATGTCAAGAAATAACGAATGAGGTGCAGACGGAAGGAGGTCATCCTTCACTGCATGTTCTTATTCAGATTCCCATACATACTCATCATAAATGATAGCGCAGATTGGCTTCTCAACACCAACTCTGTCGATAGTTTGATCCTCGTGAACAACAAGTGTGGAGTCTGGTATGGGAGAACACAACACCGTACAATCTAGAGGATGAACATAATGAGAAGACGAAGGTTAAGAGAACAAGTTCATGTGAAAACCAACAAGATTGCAAGACAAATCTGTGCAGATATGTAGAGAAGGTGGGGTGGGAGGATGTGAAAGTTCAACAGATGGGTTCGCAACTTCTCCGACCTCGCACTATGAAGCAAGAGTTGTTTTATGAGAAGTGGACGAAGGGCCACTTGTGACAACAACCTTGTCCGTCTTATATTTGGTAGCTCTAACATCGAGGTATGCTGGGAGGGGTTCGAATGATTCTAACACATGAGGATTTTCAGATACATGAAGAAGATACTGAAATCTTCCATTGAGAAATTTCCATTCAATTTCATTTTTTGGGATTCGAAAAGTGAGATTTTGGAAGCGCTTCCAAAATTGCAAAAGGGATTCATGAGGTGCTTTCCGTAATCCCATTTTTTTTATTGAGTGCTTTAAGATCATAATGATACAAAGCATAGGAAAACTCTCCAATCATCTGATCATAAGAGTGAATGGAGGCTACGAGCAATGTGACACACCATTGCAGTGCATGCCCTTAGAATGTGAATGTGAACAACGAGCAAGCAATGTGACACACCATTGTAGTGCGTGCCCTTGGAATGTGAATGCGAACAACGAGCAGGCATTTGATCCTCATGGAACTTATTCCTTTCACAAAATCCCATGAAGGCAACTCCGTGACTAAGAAAAGATGCTCCAACTTCACCATCATATGTGTTACGTGACAAGTCATTAAAGAGATCCTCCGACACTTCAAAATCACATCCACGAAACAGACATGTCAGAGGATTAACTGTAATGTTAGTCATGAAGAATGTGCAGAGATTCAAAACAAACTTTGAGGACTCAACTTGTCATTTGGCCCTCCTTCTAGTGCTAGAAATGTTGACAGTGCCGGACCCACCAACATGTCAGGGGATATCCTCGGTAAGAAGTCCCAACTAGACCTCAGGCCGTTTGGAGTAGGATTCCCAGAAGTGGGTAGTAAAGCAATGCCTTGACAATGATAATGAGTAGAGGTAAGTGTGATATCTTTGTGAGAAGAGAGTGTGTGACCTTGCAGTGAGTCAAGTGAGATGCATGGGGGTTCTAACACACGGAGGGGAAAAGGAAGTGTAGCCCTTAGAAGCCTGTAATAGTACGTATCCTGAAAGGAACACACGAGCTGAATGACATCACAACTTGGAAAGCATAATAGTCCACAATCCAAAGTGACGAGTTAAACCAACAACACGATTGCAACAAGATTCATACAATTGCATACAAAATAGTTCATACAAAAATGCGTAAGTTAAATAATATACATTGCTAAAGCAACTAGAATAGTCCAACTACAATAAAAAAATAAGCATGAAAACGTGCTAGCTCTGTTATATATATATATATATATATATATATAATATATATATATATATATATATAGATATAGATATATAGTGAAAGTTCCATCCATACATACACCATTAACAACCACTAGCCCCAATAGTGGAACATTACAGTCAACATTGCCTTCTCCTCCAAAGAGATGTACTCACTTTGCACTATGGAGAAGCCAAGGCTTGTCACAATACTCTCCAAGCCTTCTCTAAGAAATGCCTAGCCAAAATCTTGGCTCCCAAAAACCTCTACTATGAGTTATGAGGTTTTATATATACAAAAGGGTGGGGTGACCCTTGACATTCCCCTTTGACTCTTGGACTACCCTCATGACTCTTCACATTAAAACAATGAATTTTGACATTCCACTAATGACACTTGGAATTTCACTTACAACATATTAACAATAATATAATTTTCCATGTATACCCATGTCGGACAAAAATAGGCTTGAGTAAGCCTGACAAGACAAACAACATCACTTGGGGTCTTGGGGAAAGACCAACTCGGTAACCTCCTCGCGGTGATCTTTGGTGGTGAATTGATACCAAGCTTGGTACTGCACTATTTTGTCCCCGTACTGTTCGATGACATCTTTGTCGAAGCAGACTCTTGCCTCCATGGCTTCCGGGTATATGGTTTTGAAACCTTTGTCCAACTCATCTTGAAGCATGCGCAACATTGTCCTGAGTGTGGCTAGACCACTGATGTACCTTTGCATGTTCTCTGTGATGAGATGAAAATCATCACTGGTGGCTACACACATCAATTTATCTATGTACCTGTCAACATCCACATGACTTGGTTATTCCTCATGGCCTAGGTGAGGGTTTAGATGGAAGGGATCTTGTGCATTTGTACTATGACATCCAGACTCCTGAACAACTGTGCATAGGACACCTCAATGCTAGTGATGAGTGGAAGGAGTTGCTCATAGTTCTAGATGAACATTTGAATCCTTGCTTTGTCTAGCTCAACCTCTGGCTTCATCCTCTTATGTAAGTAAATCGGGCTCCCTTGTACCTCATTGTCCATTCTTGTCTACGTGCACTGCTGCTGAAAGTCGCATAGATGGACAACCACTTTATGCACGGTGACAAATATTCTATACACTATCTGCATGGTGGCCTCCAAAGTTCATATCTCCTCCACTATTGATTTCTTCATCTCTTTCATGCTGGATCCTGCGGACTGCTCTGTTCTCTGCCTGGCCTCTTGCCAATCCTTCGCCATTCAATCATTCTCTGCTATCAAGAACTTGACCATTGAACTTGTGGCTTCTGCATAAACCTTAGAAGCCTTGACCATGGAAATTGGATATCTTCTAACATCTGGTACAATCACCCTTTCTTTTGTGTGCGTAGGTGATCTATGATCATCCGAGAGTTGCTTTCTTCATGGCTGTACAATCCTTTGTTATGACTCGTCAAATGCCAGATTGTAGACATTCGTCTCCGAATCATCATCAAGGAGAACAACTTCTCCTTGCTCGCTCGAGGCTGGTTGTGGTTCTGGAGGTGGAGGAGACTGTGGTGTAATATTGGATGCCCTTGACATGAGATCGATGTTTTGGTCCTCTAGCGCCTGTTATGTCTCCATGCCTGTTGCCTCAACGAACTGCTCGACCTGCTGAGAATTTTTCCGAACCTGCGCCTGCTCACCCTCTTCATCATCTACTAGCTTCTCTTCTGTCTCAACCTATATCTATGAAGTTTGCTCTGTCAGTGCGCCTTTTCCTTCTTCCTGCTCCCATTTCCGCCTTTCTTCCCTTTCTCTCCTCCTGAGCTCTTGTTCTTCTTTCAGCTTCTTCTCTGTCTCCTATAATTTCCTCTCTGCTTCTTCCAGTCTTTGATTCTCCCTCTTTCTCTACGCTACTCTCCTTTCACACTGTCACCTCTTTGCATCTATCTCCAAAGATACTCTCTCAACAAGTGGATCTTCTTTGAACTTATAGCTTTACTAAGCCTCTGTGCTCTCGATAATCTTCCTCTTGCCTTTGTATTCCATTAGTTTGCTTCTCACTACTAATTTTGTTGTTTCTTCCTATGGTGCTACTGCTTACAATGCCGCTTTCCATTCCACAACTATGCTAACCAGTTCATTGAGCCTAGAGGAGTTATAGAAATACCTCCAAGGATCTTCCTCTGGCCAGTGACATGCCCCATGGATCCATGGGTAGTACACCTTCACACAATGGTTCTTACATATACAATGTAGATCATATGGATTAAAGCTCTTAATGCTAAACCCAAACTTCTTCATGTAATCGGTCTCGACATCTACATCTTTCAAGGTACATATCTCGTACAACCCAATCCACAAAGTAAGAATGGGCCATAGTGCCTTCTTCCTCCTGTGCAGTCTTGCTGATAAACCCATGGAGATGTGGTATGAAACCTCTTGCATGACCAACTTGTCCATGGAAAACCTTGGTAGCTCATGTGGAGGCTTCTCCATGCCAAACATCTTGATGAAGCTTCCACCGGGTGAGGCATACCAATCTGTAACGTTAAGCAATGCCTGCATCACTTCCTAGGACATGCAAGGTGGATCTTGTTCAAACGTCATCCTGTACAACAGACCAATGAAGTGGTTAGACAACCTTACCATGACTCCTTGGTATCCGCACTCAGAGAAAAAATTGCAATGAATGTTCACAACTTCCTCTGATGGTGTCCATGTCCAACCCATGCTAGGGAACTGTTGTTGGGAACAAATTGCATAAAGCAGGCACGAGAACATATGGAATCTTACTTGTCCATCCTTAGGTGGATTCCGAGCACTTGACACATGCACTTTGAACTAAATAGCCAACATGTCCAACCAGTTGAAAGGCCTTCCTTCATTTTCCAATTGATCTAACATAACGACCCAACTCTACGGGAAGGTCTCCGTGCTCCCTTGGATATACAAACGACATGCAAATATGAACATGAGTTGGTAAGCCTTCCTGAGTGACTTCATATTGTAAACTTGGTTGGGTGTCATCCTGAACTTTGATGGCTCTTTTACCCAATGCTTCATGATATATATAGAGTTTACATTGCTGTTGGGAGTGAAGAACAATGCATCCATGTAATTCACTGGTTGCGGAAAGTGATATATATGATGATAATTTTCTGTCCTAAAGGTGGCAAGCTATGTCCGATTGGTGCTTCTCAATGTCATCATCTCGGGATCGGTATGTGAGACAACCTAGTGAATGATATTCGTGCACCGGAAGGCGGGGTACCTACATGCAACCCTGTACAAGCTTGACTTGTGAATGTTTACATAGACTTGTCGATCTTCCAGATCTTCCTTGCAAATACCTACAAATATTTCCTTTATTTCTTTCCATGTCATCTTCATGTCCTTCTCTACGAACAACTATGTGTCTGCATAGATGGGGATGTTTATTAGCACCTATTCAACCACATCTCCAATGTTTCTCTCTACAGTGTCCTTTGATCCAGCTCTCTTGGAAACCATGATGCTTATATTGCTGATAGACTGCTCAACAACTGATGTACTTGGAGACAGAGAGGACACTAATGACAAGCAAATGTTAGTTTAAAAACACAAAGCACTTCAAGGATCAATCATGCAATAAACCAGGTGACTGCTGGGTAAGATTGCACAATAGTGACTCTCAAGGTTGGGAGACTGTCTGCTAGAACTATGCATTGCGCAGTCCTAGTTGCTAGTGATACTTGCTGTTGACTGGAACTGCACAGAGTGCAATCCAGCTGGGTTGAATATGGATTGGAACTACACAATGCGCTGTTCAGTCCTGGTTGACTAATGGTTGGGACTACACATTGCACAATCCTAGTGGGCAAGACTGGGCATTGTCTCCCAGAATTGCACAACACATAGTTGGGTGCGAGTGACAGACATCTTTTGCACAATTACAGGAGGCAAGGTAGGGCCTTGAGTTCAGGAATGCACAAAGCATGCCGGGGAAAGCAAGATCTGAGCTAAGGCAACCCAGATATGCCCAAGGGCAACTTGAAATAGAGTAGATCTGAATGCATGAGTGAAGGATGGTGTAGGCAGGGGTCAATGATCATGCATGCAATCAAAACCAATGCATGAATCAATCAAACAGACGAACAACAAAGCTGGTGGGGAGAGTCGCCGCACTGGTGACCGTCAGTGCAAAAACAATGTTATGAATGCGATGCTTAAAAGAGACAATGCAAAACTTGAAACAACACCTCTACAAGTTAAAACAAACTAAAACACCAGTGGTCATTTAATAAAAAATGTAAAACAACAATCACTCAAGCGAAAGAAATAAAAGCAACAGAAAAAGAAACAAAAGATTTGAAAAGCAAAACTTACTCGGAAAAGTTGTGCCGACTGTGCAGAACGTTCCTAGATGCCTTGGGAATGCCAGAGCTCCAAGATCAAATGTGTAGAATGGACTCTGGGGCATCATTTAAATAGATTTGGGGGATTTAGGGTTTATGCCACGCATGCCAAAAATCTAGGAAAAAGCGACACTTGGCGAGAAGTTTCTAAAATCAACTTTCATATAACTTCCAGTGCTAAAAATAGATCCCTATTTGTTAGGGATGCTTTTTGTTTTTTGTTTTGTTTTGTTTTGTTTTTTTTTAGGAAATTATTCCATGCATGCATGGGAAGATTGAGCAGTTCTGGAGGGAATCGGGCAACTTTTCGGCACATGCATTGGACAACAACTAAAGGGATTCTTCAGTGCAATTCATGGGCTGATTGGCTCCAATTATTCATCTTTCCATTGAATCGCCGGATCACGACCCCAAGCCCTATGTTGGAGTCAGGTACCGCTATTACTTCATTAGGTTTGGCTAGTGTCTGCTTCGACACTCCATATTCAATAGAAATAGTCTTCATTGACTTTGCCTTTGGATTTTTCTGCTCCTACTGAGAACCTCCAACTATCTCCTTCTTTGAATTAGGGTTTGCTGCGGCGAGCTTCTTGGTGAGACAAGAACCCATGGCTGCTTCCCCCCTATATATAATATATATATAATATATATAATATATATATATATATATATAATATATATATATATATATATATATATATATATATATAAGGGCCTATTGTATAATCAAGACCCTTCCTTCTTTTATATTACCTTAACTCAATAGTCCCCTACAATTATACATCCTAAGGACTAAACATATTTCTTATCTAGCCTTGTGTATTTATTTGACCACCACAACCATTATTTCACCTATGTTTCTCCCACTATATCCCTCATGAACATATAATTATGTTCCATAAACATTCAAGTTTAAACATATTCATGTAAGGGTATTAGACTTCCAAATTAGCCTAGCTGTCGAGGGTACCCATTATCCAACTCAACCAATGTCACCTACTATTGGTCAAAGTGGTTATGAAATAGTGGAGAAATTAATATGCATCATTTTGTAGCATGCGAAGCTATGGTTCAATAGCCCAAGAGATTTGTAGGGATTCAGTTTAGTGCATAATTCATCAGTAACATTACAATGATAGGGTAAGCAGATAGAGATAGAGATAAGGGTTTTAGATTGAGGAAAAGAGCTATGGGTGGTTTTATAAGTTAGGAAGAGCCTGATAGTGTCCATGAAGTCAAAATTAGACTGGAGGTGTGGAGTTCCTATGAAGAAGAGGTGTGACAATCCCAATTAATCTATATTATATATGTAATTTAAACATTTGGAAAAAAAGAATAATGGGATAAGTAATGGGACAAATATTCCAGAGGGATGGGGTGATTACTTGTTGAAAATATGATTAATGCGCATAAAATTCAAATGAGGAATTTGAAAGGTTAAGGGAATTTGAAAAGTTAATAAGAGGAAAATCAAATTGTTGGAAAACATGGGAACAATAAGAGAAAAGGAGAAGAAGAAGAAAGAAGAAAACAAAGGAACACAAATATAAAAAGAGAGAGGGAAAAAAATTAAAATTTCTAAGGGAAGCTAAACAACATAAAGGAATGAAGTTTTTGGTTGGCTAAGGAGCTAGAAGAAATCACTAGGTGAGGAATTAATTGCCTATGGAGTCCTTGGTGGCATGGAGGGTGGAGATTGTGTTTCTTAGGAAATCCCAAAGGGCTGGGGTGGAGGAATTGATCCTAGAAAATTCCTGGGGGATCTCTAGAAGCTTGTTTATTGTCTTTTAATTTTATTGTGTGTTCTCAAATCCCTATCATGGATGGAATCAAAGTGTTGTGTTTTGAAGGGTAGAGACTGCTAGTCTCTAGAATCCTTGTGTGCTTTTATTGATATTAATTCAGCTGGTGGGTGGAGGTGGTTGAATATTTGGATTCCTTGTTCAGTTGATGGATGAGTTTAATCCCTAAATAAAAAATATCACTTGATCTCTGGAATCTAGGTTGGGGGTGACAAATACACATGAGATCGACTGTAGTTGTCTATGGTTGGGCAGAGAATCATATTCCTAGACTTGGTTGCCCATTTATTTTGAGATAATTATCCACCATGTACTCCTAAAATCAAGAATGTGTGTGTGTGTGTGTGCCTATTTACATTTTTGGTCTTAAATGGTATGTTGATGGATTTGTTTATGAAATCACTATATATGTGATTGACCAATGTGTTGTTTGTAACTATGTAAAGGTGCTAGAATAATTGGTAGGTAAAGTGGTTATGTTCATGAAATAACCAACATGAAATCTTTATAGTTGTTGAGAAATAACTTGGTTTTGATTGCAGTGTTGTGCATGTTACTTTGCATACGTTGCAAACTATATGAGGATGTTAAAGCATGGAATGCATAAGATGCATGGCATGATACAACATCTTGAATGCAAGGGTTAATCCATTATGGTGATGCTGGGTTGCACTAGTATAAACGAGTTCCTAACAATGTTAAAAGATAGCATGGAAATATTTGAAATCATGTGTTTGATTGCATATTTTACTACTGTATAAGTATGGGAAGATTTGTTGCATTATACTTGGTGCCTTTATGATTGAAGGGAAGGAGTTTTGATGCCTTTAATTGTAGTCAATCTTATAATTTAATTGAGTATGCATGATATTATTAGTCACATTCCCCTATTTTTTCAGATGATAGGGATTTTGAGCTAGAGGAAATCAAGTTTCTACTTTGTTTTTGAGTTTTTATAACTCTCTGTATTTTTATGTAGAAATGCATTTGAAATGCTATTAAAATTACTATCATGCTTATGATTAAGTGTTTATTGCATCTAGCCTTAAATTTATTATCAGTTTGTTGACCATCTAATGATGGACGTATTTTTGGAAAGGCTAAAAAAGTTAGGAAATAGAAGCATTTTCAAAGCACTTGAAAACTATAAAAATCTAAGTTAAAACTTAAAATCTGGTTTTGTATGTTGCCTAGGTTGGAGGTCAGGAGGTTAGCCTAGAAGTCTTGCCCTCTAGTAGGCTTTGTTACCTGACCTCTAGTGGTGTTTGCTGCCCAACCTCCAGTGGTTTGACTTGGCTCTCCACACTATAGGTTAGGAGGTTAGAGGAGTCAGGGTGGTTGGGGGGTCAGACCCGCCTGACCCCTTGTAGTGAAAATTTCATTGGATCTAGGCTAAAATCAACCTAGGTCAAGAGGTTGGTGGTTGGTCCCAACCCTTTTTTAAATAGTGCATCATCAGGAATTGGGGAGATTCCCCAACCTAGGTTAGAGGCCGGGGGTCAGGCTGCCTATTGTTAAGCTATCACATCATAAAAGGAGGCTTCCATTGACCTTCCTCGAAGTTTGTGCCTACCACATGGGCTGCCACATGGGTGCCTTAGTTGCCATGTGGACCTCTAGATGGGTTTTTCATTTTCCACATGGGCCACCACGTGGGTGTGTCAGGTGTCACTTGGGTGTCATGATGACATGATGAAGTGTAATTAGCCAATATTCAAAGGGCCATAACTTTTGATCCGAAAATTAGAATGAGGAAAAATTTATATTGCTGGAATTGTCTTGACGAGATGAACATAATGCTAATTTTTTTTATTTAAATTTATGGAAAATCCAGAAAAGGTAAAAAATTATAGCTCCCATTCACTCTGGGAGCTAGGTCAAAAGGGTAACCACCTCCTTCTAACTCTAGTTGGGTTTGTGTTTAGAGGGGGGTTTTATAGGTGGGATAGACTGATTTTTGGGTCACTTTCAGGGACACAACAAGACCATTTCACTTGAATTCACAAAGACCTTTAGCGGGATGAGAGCTTTGGTGAAGAAAATTACTATTATGGAAAGTGAGCAAATGATTGTAGAGGTTACCAAACTCTCCTAAGAAGGAGAAACTTGGTTGAATATTTTTAAAATTGGCAAGGTATTTTAGATACTATTTCTACAAGAACCATATGCACTTCCATATTTAAGAAAGGGGATACATTGGGAAAACTCTATTTCCGCTATGACAAGATGTGGTTTACATTGTTATTAAGTTTTTTACATGTGAAGGAAAATTTAGCTTGGTGTATCACTATAATATATGGATTTGAATGCACCTTGTAGGGAAGAAACTACTTAACATGCCCCGTTACCTACTAAAAATCTTGATGAAGATGTTTGCCTTGGTTTGTAAGAAAAAGGATCCCGAACACAATATGTGCCACCAAAGTTTAATTAATATGTTGATAGTTGTAGAGCTCCATATATTAGATATTCTATGGGAGGTTTTTCTTCAGGGTATAAAAAAGAAACCCTAAGCTATGGTTTTTATTAAGAAGTGACCATCTATTTCTATGACTCCTTCAACTACTAAACAACGATATCCCAATCGAATTTCAAATTATGGGATCATGATTTTGATATCTCAGTTACCTCTTTGTTTCGATGATACACGTTGTAAAGTTATATCTTGCTAACTAGATTGATTGTGCATACAAGATAACCTCCCCTGAGGTACATTAAGGTATGAGTTTTCTTACGTAGTATACTTGGTGCTGGATTATTTGATTATGTCATCTAGTTGATTAATTTAACATGGTATGTTTGCAAATTGGTTGAATGTTTGATTAATCGCATGCTATGAGTATGTGTTCAAATTATCTTGTTTTAAGATGATTGTACTAACACATATATGTTGAGATAGTTGATATGTACCTGAGTATCATAGGTGAGAGTTGTAGCATTGTGTATAATGACTATGAGTTTACTATGGACTATGACATGATTGTTAGTCTTGGTAAAGGTTGATTTTGAATTGATAGATATGATTTCCTTGATATTTGGAACATGTGGTTGACATGTGTAAACAATTGCAGGGAACATGCTTAGTATTAACGTGACAAGGTAATAGTTGACATGTTTACATAACTAACATTTGGGTGATGTGGCAGCGCATAGTAAGCATGATTGCAACAAGGCAAAAAGGTAAAAGGAAGGAATTGTGCAAGAATTCCTTTGGCTATGTTTGAAAACCCTAATTCCAAGTGAATGAGTGCTTTGTGTACAGGAAGCCTTCTTAACCTTAATCTTGTCTGACATTATGTGGATATGTATTATATTCATGGTCATGTATTTGATAGATATATCGGCCAGTTTCTAGTTATAGGTAGATCTATCAAGGGAATTGGAGTCCCTTGAGACATGGCACATATGTGTTCACCTATAAGGCAATGTGCTTGGAATAAAAAGATAGGGTAATTAGTGTATTGTTATGTTATATACACTAACAGTTATGTGTTTATGACAATATGATGCAGGGGATTGCATGGCAAGGAAACTGCCATGAAATTTTGAAGAAGGCCCAGGTTGAGCTTTCATTGGGGATTGAGTCATGGTGTCTATTTCCAGTCCTATGCTTTTGGTCTTTTATGAATTGTTGAGCTTGATTGTGGTTTTTTTTATGTATGATGCAAGGCCTTGCCACTTTTTTGTGTTGTCATATTGTTATTGACTTTCATGGTTTTCTTCTTAGTTGTTTCTTGTCTTGCCTTTTATGTTTTGAGTCTTGGGAATTGTTTGGGAAAGAGGAAAGTTGATGGAGCTCGGGAGAGCTGTGTGGTATCTAAAAGGTAATGTAAGATTCAAATGAACCTCTTTGCGTGAGTAAGCACATTGGAGGGTAAGACTATGACATCTAGTTGGAATGGTTGGGTCCATTGGTGTAAATGGACAATGGCATGATAGTCATGAGAAAGGTAACCATAAAAGGTAAAGTATATGGATCTGAGGTGTTGAATGCTTTGGCTATGTTGGGAGTTTTTGTTCTCAACGTCATGCATGTTGTGCATGCTATGCACAAATAAGGAAGTTCTCTTAACCTTGACATTGATATCTGGTAATTATGTTATGATCATGATTGTGATGATGTTTATATATGTAAACATGTGGGTGTATGTATGTTATGCGTATATATGTGTGTATGTATGTATTTTTTTATCTGACAGGGTCATCGTGGATCATGATTGTTTTATGCTAATGTTTATGTATATGTCTATGTATATATGTCACTGTCTGACTGGGTCATCAAGAATCGTTCTTGTGGAGGAATGATTTCCTACGCAAGGAATTGACATGAAGATGTTCCTGGTCTTATGAGGAATCAATTGGGAAAAGTAGTCATGACAAATATATGAGGTCAACATCATGTGGTTATGAGTTCATATTATGTGATTATATTATGTCTATGTTATGGACAAGTTATACCACGGGATACATCAGCGAAATGAAAGCAGTGTGGTCTACGACATGCTAGGACAAGCTTAGATAAGACGCTGGAAGCAAGGTTTCTTGGTAGAGGTAGTGTGGTTTTGGATGTGTGGTGTTACTATTGTGCATATGTCATACATTATGTACATGTTGCATCTGTGATGATTGTGCACATGAAGTATTGTGCATATGTAGTGTGTGTACATGTTGTTTATGTAATATTATGTATAAGGTGTTAGTACAAATAATGTTGTATGAATGTTGCATATTCAGTGATGGGTATAGATGGTGATATGTACATGTTGGATATATGGTGTTGTGTACATATTGTACTATGTGCATGATGGATATGTGGTGTTGTGTGCATATGGTGCTCTGTGCATGTTGGATATGCGGTGCTGTGTACAGATGATGCTATGTACATGTTGGATATTCAATGCTATGTACATGTGGTGTTGCGTGCATGTTTTACCTGTGGTTCTATGTACGTATGATGTGGTGTGTATGTGGTGCTATGTACATGTTGTACAAGTGGCGCTGTACACAAGTGGTGTTGTGTACATGTCGTGCATGTGGCGTTGTGTACATGTGGTGTCGCGTACATGTCGTGCATGTGGTACTATGTACATGTGGTATTGTGTACATGTTGTGCAAGTGGTGTAGTGCACATGTGGCGTTGTGTACACGTTGTGCAGGGGGCACTATGTACATGTGATGTTGTGCAGGTGCTGCGACGTACAGGTGGTACTGTGTACAGGTTGTACATATGGTACTTGTGCACATGTGGTATTGCGTGCATGTCCTACATGTTGTGTTGAGGGCATCTGGTACTAGGTATGTGCATTGTGTAGGTGCATGTATTGTGGGGTGTTATACATCAGGTATATATGTATTATGTTGTGTTGTATGCTAGATGTAGGTGTATGTATTATGTTATGCACTGGATGTAGGCGTATGTATTGTATTGTATATACTGGGTGTAGGTGTATGTGTTGAATGTCAGGTGTAGGTGCATGTATTGCATGAGTTTGTATGTCGTGTGTGGTTGTATGTGTGTGATGCACACTATGTATATGTGCACCTGGTTGAGGAGAAGGCACTGGGTGTTTTTCGGGTGTGGAAATCGATTCAGTGTGTGTACGAAATAAGAACAAAGGTAGAAGTAAGGATCGATTAAAGGATAAATATCAACATAATATTATTTCAATTTTATTATGCATGTGATTTATGATTCTGGTCTATGATGATTACATGTGATCTATGATTCTCGTCTATGATGATTACACGTGATATGTGATTTTGATTTATGGTGGTTACAGGGGATTTATGATTATGACGGTTATGTTTTGAGCTAAACTTATGTGATATTTTTATACATGTTGATTGGTCAAATATGCTAGTTTGACTTGTTGTGACAGGAAGTGAACATGATTGCAAATGTACCTTATTGATGAGCTACCAATGAGGTATGACACAAATTTATTTCAATTTATTTTAATTCTAATGGAAGTTACATTCTTGGTATAGGAATGCGTGAAATGCCTCGTTGGGTGATTGAAATTGACTGTTAGAATTAGCAGTAGCGGCAAAGGAATTGAAACAACAAGCAATATGCTGGTGAAGTACTTTAGGAGTAGGGCCATTGTGGAACACTGGTACCCAATAGTGTCCATTGATTTCCATGAGCATGTTATGACCAGTATGATGGTTTGAGGCAGGGATATGCCTTGGCTTTTGTATCTTCCGATGCGAGGAAGCCTTGCTAAGGGATGGACTACTCGAGATGGGGGTGCCAAGGGAACTTGGAAGGTGAGTGACTACACAGAAGGGTTTGACCAGATTTCCCAAGGGCTTTTGTAACATAGAAGGGAAGACAGAGGATGGATTTGTTTTAGTCATTAGCATGGCTAGATGGAATCAGATGCACATTGGGAGTGCACCCTAAAACAATGAGCCGGTAACTGTTCATTGAGAGGACAAGTGGTGCAGGATTTTAGCATTGGACATTGAATGTAGTTTGACTATTGTAATGGGTTCTGGACTTCCTGGGAAGGAGGTGAATTATAATTTTCCCACAAAAATGTTCTGAATTATAATATTCCTATTTATTTGAATCATATTATAGGTTCATTTAGATTGGAAATGATTGATAATATTTATAGGTTATCTCAACTAGAAAAGAGTCTCAATACATATATTTTTTAGATTAATAAACAAAAAGAGATAGTTCAGGCTTAAACTTTTCATTACTAGTCAGAGAGTGGTGATGTAACTCTAGTTGTTTATGGTTTCTCATTGCAATTTTTATATTGTCAATAAACTATAGAGACCTCATTCTTTCATAGCATCAATGTTAAATCATTTATATAAGGAAGCTAGTGCTACTAAATTCATGTTGGCAACATGATCTTGGCATTGATGTCAACAATTGAGTTAGTTGTGTAATGGGAATTGATGTCAAACATGTAGGAGTGTTTGTACGTGATGATATGATGAATATTTGGGGTGTTTTTGGTTCTACAAGTCTTTGAAATGATGGTTGTAGAAGGTTTGATACTGTGGTTGGAGATATGGGTGAAGGAATTTTTATTTATTTATTATTATTATTTATTACTTATTTATTTTTATTTATTTATTTATTATTATTATTTATTTAATTTTTAATTTTTAATTTTTATAATTTTTTTTTTTTTTTTTTTTCCAAAATTAGGGGGTGAACAAAAATTACCTATGGATAGTCAATGTTTTCAATTATTGAAGCCTATATTTCCTATGAAAAATGATGTATGCAACCTAGATTCATTATGGTAAGAAAAATTATGCATGTTGTAGGAGGAAAAACGAAACCCATGAGATTTTACTAGCTAATTTTCCCATGACAATTCGAAACAATGCATTCAATGATTGTATAGGAATACCATTAAATGGTACTTTGGTATTTTCCAAGGATAAAATTTGAGTCGTATTGATTAGAACCCCAAGAAACATGTATAAATACCCCCATTGCATATCCAAAGTTATTCACCTATGTGATCACATGATAGTTATCTGTGGATCAATTTGGTTTATTATTTTATGGTATAGGGAAATGAAGTGGTGAAGAAACAAACATGATCAAGATATTGGTATAAGTGTTGATTAAATTTCTTGCCTTTTTCTGGTACAACGCTTAATTATCATTGAATCTCCGCTGGTGCGTGCTAGCTTAGAACTTAGTGTATTTTAACTAAATGATCTAGTGTGATCAATTATAAATCTATTTCTATAGTGTTGATGTATGTTGAGTATGAAATTATTCAAATTCATTATTTATCACAAAGGTTTATCATTATTGCTTCCAGGGACATATATATATATCCAGAAAGTATTGCTCATATTTATTTGAGATCAAATTTTTGAGTATTTTTTGTTAATACCCATATTGGTTTTTAATGATAACCAAAGGTAATATTTGACTTCATTTGTGACACAAGAAGAGTGTGGGTGTTTTTTTAAGATCATATTGGTTATTTTTTTATGCCACTAGGGTCTGGTGATATAGTTACCATATTATCTCGATGATAGTGGTTTTATTGCAATGTTGATCTATGCTTCTAGGGTTTGAGTATGACATTATATTGTTGATCAAAAGTTATATTGCAGAAACGTTTTCAAATTCAGCATAATGAATAGAGCAAATTTGTGGATCCAAATTAAAAATGGATGAAAGGGAGGTCACAGTAATTAAAGGGGGTCAGTGCCTCTAGTTGGTGGGTGCTAGCAAATTAGGGAAGAGAGTGGGTGCTTCCCATTGGTGCGTGCCAGTGAAACAAAAAATGTAGTGGGTACTTCTTGCTGGAGGGTGCCATGAACTTTTGTAAAGATAAAATTAAGAAGAGAAGAAGAAGAATGGTGGTTTTCTCCCCTTAAGGGTCCCCATCTTAAAAAAAAATATGTGTCTTCTATGTTACAGATGTGATGTGATTTATGATTATTGTGTCATTATTCTCCTGCATAGTGGTATTGTTATTTGTTAAATTGATTGAAAAATTTGATAGGTAAAGAAATACTTATCCACTCCCCCCCTCTCAGATTTTCTACAATTACTATCAAATAAATTTCCTTCCAAATTAAGCTTAATCACTCAAAGGAAGATCATGTAAAATCGATAGTTAGGATGGAGACTTTTTAACCAAACTTTTTTTTTAATGGAACAAATTTCACATTCTCAAATGTTAGAATCAAATCATATATGATATCTCTTGGAGCATTTGTTTGGGAAGTAGTAGAGAATGGATATCAATTTCCAGGAACCACTCCAACATATGAGGTGGATAAGAATAAGTACGATGTTAATTCTATAGCTGTCAATTCTATTATGGGAGGACTTGCCGAATCTCAATTTGTAAAGGTAATGCAGTTTGAAACTACTAAGGAGATGCACAACAAGCTGGTTAATATCTATGAAGGAGACACAAAGGAAAAGAATGCAAAATTACAAACATATCATATCCAATATGAAAATATCAAGATGTAAGAGGATGAAATTGTTGCTATTTTTTTTTCCTAGAATAGATGAAGTAATAAATACTATGAAAGGTATTGGTGATAAGTTTGAGGATAGGACAATTTTTTAAAAGCTATTATCGTCACTAACTCCAAGTTTAATGCAAAGTTTCTACAATTGAAGAAATGCAGTATTTAAATAATCTATTCGTGGAAATGCTCCATGGGATCTAACAACTTACAAAATGAGAATAAAAGTGACCAATCCAAAATTAGAGAGGTTTCTTTCAAGGTTACTAGGATAAGAAAGAAAAATCAAGAACAAGAGAGCTCTAACCACATGTCGGACGATGATGAGGCAATCCTCCTCGGAAAATTTCAAAAGGGCTCATGTAAATATAAAGGTAAGATTCCATTCAAGTGTTTTAATTGTTGAAGAATAGGAAAATTTTCTCCTAAATCTCCATACAAATATAGTATTGACAAGGAAGAGAAAGGAAATAAATTTTTGAAGAAAAGTGTCAAGAAGAGTCTCTCTAGAAAGGAAAGGATTTTATTCTCATTAAGATAGTGTTTGTTCATCGCATAATGAAGTATACTATGACTCTAACTTTAATCTTTATAACAATATTCTCATGTCTCTTGCAGTTAAATCACCTAATTTAGATAATTATGAGACAGTTGTTGATGAGAGAGATGAATTATTGAATCCCTGAAAAGAAATAGATAGGCTCAAGAATATTAATAAAAAATAGAAAGAGGAGATTCAAACATACAAGGAGAGATAGAAAAATATTAATGAATAAATGACCTTACTAAAATTCGACTTGGAAGAAGCTAAAAGAGTGGAGGAGATACTAATGAAGAAATTTCAAGAGAAAGAGGAGCACTGTGAGAAATTGGAGTTAAAGGTTGTAATCTTAAGAAAATATATTGAGAAAACTAAGTCACAACTAAATATGAATCTCAATTTTGGAAACAGATCTAAAAAACTAGAGATAATTATCAATAATAAGTGGTCCCCATAGATTAAGACATGTATTGGATATAATACATCACAAAAATGGAATAATAGAGACTTAGATCCTATGACTTCTACAGATGCATGTCAAAAAAGTTATGTCAATTCTCTAAAGGGAAAAAATGGTCATATCAATGAAGGCAATAGTAAATAAAGGCATAATGAATCAAGTCACACTATTAAGAGACAAGAAAAGAAGCAACCAAGACTGGAGATGCATCCTTACTAGAATCAAGGGTCCAAATCTCAAAGGAGAGTCTATATTCCTAGGTAGACATATTTGTTTTATGGTCACTATTTTCCTATCATAATTTTTGCTACAAGGATATTCTGTTCTTAGCATATACAATAATCAAGATTAGAGAAGCAAGGGTTAAGTCTAATCTAAATAAGTAAACAAAGTCTAAGAAGGTCTTTAATAATGCATTTTCTCCTCTTATGGATGAAATTGAATGTTCTATATGAAATAATTATGGTCATGGGGTAAGTGAATGCATAAGTAGATGAGAAGATTCCCATCAACGTGAAAGGAAGATCTATCCCCCAAAAATTTGGAAAAATAAGACTTCATTGTCAAAAATTTGTGGGTTCATTTTATATGCCAGTAATTGTGAAAATCGGTGGCACATGGATAATGGTTGTTTGAAAAATATTATAGGCGATAGAAATAAATTCATTATATTTAATTTTTTAAGTGTTAGCGAGATGTGAGACCAAGGACATGAGGTAATCTTCATATCACAAGCATGTGTAGTCAAGGAGCTAGACATAGGGGAAATATAATCAAAGAAACCAAAATTTTTAATAATGTATATGCATTAGAAGGTGAAAGTGAGCATTGCTATTTCAACAAGATTGAAGAAAGTTGGATATGGAACAAGAGGCTAGGGCCTCTTAGTTTCATTCAACTGGTCAAACTAATAAAGAAAGTTTTTCATGACATACCCGATATTATTGAACTTGGAGGTGTTGCTTGGAAATCATGTCAATTTGGTAAGAAGTCAAGGGTTCAATTCAGGTTTAAATAATACTCTTCAAAATGACCTCTTGAGCTGATCTGTATAGAATTATGTGGAAAATATCCCCTCTAGGTGAGAAATGTTTTATGTTGTTGTTACACCAGACAAATCCCTCTTGTGTACAAGAGCGATCTCCCTAGATCCTTGACGGAAACTAGAAACAAGCGAGACAATTGAACTGACCCTTTCCCTAAGTTGAACTTGTTTGAATTATAAGAATTAAAGCTAATGTATGAGCCTCTTACCTATTTCATGAAATGATTGATGAAGATCCCTTGTCATGATTCGATGCAACTCTTCAATGCTCGATAAAACCTGTAAACATCGACCATAAAAGGATCAAAATCACATGTGATATAATAATCCAAACAACTTAACCTAATGTTCACGAAAATCAGGAATTGAATTTTCCTTAATAAAAATTATAAACAATTATAAACCATTCATTATTTCAATAAGATAAATCAATGGGAGAAAGTGTTCATTTGTATTAATCAAAGATTAAGACGAGCCTTACAATCTTCATCTTGATGCGATGAGGTCCCTCCAAAATTCCTTCAATCTCCTCCTTAGATGACAAACTTTCCAATCTCAAACTAACATGATAAATTTGTCTTCTCTGAGTTATGATCCCTTCAATCCCTCTATCCTCTAGTCATTCTATAGGCTAAGAGGAAGAAGTTTCAGATCCAAAAGAGGAGGATGAGACTCCTAAATTGAGGGATTAGGTTTCCATGAGAAAATGGATTAAGATGCATCATCAAAGGGTTATAGTTTGAATAGTCATCACCTAGAAGCTTTTAGTTTGGAAATATTCGACCAACTATGTTTCTAGAATGTACTTTTTATTTTTACTTTCTTGAATTCACCTAAATGGGTTTATAGTGGTATACATAATGCAACTCTGCACTGTTTTCAAAGTTAATTCTAGCGAATGCATGGGAAACTCTAGAAATATCAGTGTAGGTGGAACTTAACAAGGTGAGACAACTATTTTCCCCAAAATTTTCATCTAAGTCCAAATATTTTAGGTTTTTTGACTTCTGAGGGAGCTGGTTCAAACATGTTCACGGATGGTAAAAAGACCCATAAATTGATAAAGTGTCATGGAAACAAATTGACATGTAACAGATTTCTCCCTAAAGTGAAAAGTATATAAAATAAGTTTAAAAGATTTAAGCACTTTATGATTCCAAGGATCAGATCAGAGGCAATGGTCAGAAACCTGCTCGGGACATTCAAGGATTACAATGAAAATATGTATCAAAAATCATCTTTGAGGTAGGCATTCCCATACTTAGAGTAAAGCGAACTCAATGAACAAGCATGGAAAAACCAAAATCATATAGATGGTAGACACAACATGGATGCAACCACCTGTCTACATACTCCTGAATATAAAATCTCTTCACAACCTAGATTGATGAAACGAGATCCAGGGTATTGATCTCCATCTCTCGATACAAAGTACAAATATAACCATGCGAGTGAATCTTTCGAAGCTGAACATGGCAAAATCCACTTGATTACCAATTAATGATGTGAACTGTTAACAAGTGTGAGAGAAACCACCAATAATGACAATGGTTCTCAAGGTACTTCCAGTACAACCTATGAAGTGTGAATAGGTAATCTGAAGTTGAACATTCATAGAATGATTCGATCGAAGGCCAATGATGAGACCCCATCATCGAAAGTGTGAACCCCGCCATTAAGGCATGCACTCTTCAAGGTACTGAAGGTTTATAGATCAAATTACTAGATAATGAGCTAAAGTCGATATGAAGTGTCGTGTCCTAGGAAAGCCTATGACACGAAGCATAATGTCAAGTTTTGAAAATATTTTGCAAGGATTGACTTAAGGATGTCCAACACAATTGAAGGGTAGAATTTGCAAAGGGATTTTGAATTGAGGTTGAACTTCTCTTGAACACATAATGAGACGACAATTGAATTGGCAGCGTTTGACTTTCTAAGGCCAACAATTTCACATTCTAACCTCTCAAGAGATTTCTCTTTTTCATCAAGTTGAATTTGCAGAGTATCA
>APFE031718466.1:0-19770 GCA_000404065.3 Pinus taeda | reverse complement strand
TCATATGTCACATCACTTGACCAACTTTGACTTCTTAAGGGCAATTAAATATTCAATTAAAAAGTTCATAATATAAATTTACCAAGGCTTATTACAATTCACTTTTGTAATTAGAGGAAACATAAGCACCTTGAAAAATACATCTTTAGCATGTTTAAAAAGAAAGTTGTATATTTTTTAAATGAATTGTTTATGTCACATCACTTGACCAACTTTGACTTCTTAAGGGCAATTAAATACTCAATTAAAAAGTTCATAATATAAATTTACCAAGGCTTATTACAATTCACTTTTGTAATTAGAGGAAACATAAGCACCTTGAAAAAGACATCTTTAGCATGTTTAAAAAGAAAGTTGTATATTTTTTAAATGAATTGTTTGTTTTCTTTGAAAATTAATTTATTAACTTAAACAAAAATATAAATCAAATGATAAAATTCAACTCCAGATTTGTATTTTTGAAATATATTTTGATTAAAATATTTGTAAACAAATTAAGTTGAACATAAGTGACTTAAAATAAAATATTTAACTTTTTCCTAGTTTTCTTCTAATATTTTGATATTATTTATGTGTAAAATCATGACAGAAAAAGGCAAAAATGAACACAACAAATAAACCGATACTAAAAAATAAAAAACACATTTTAAAATTCTATCATTATAAAGCATCAATTTCTAGCTAATTAATCTCTAAAGTACATAATTTCTTGCAAATTATGATAAATGTTTTGTGGTGTATTTTTTGAAATCTATTGAGTGGATGTGCTTGCAAAAATTTTATCATCATAATCATTTGTGATATGAAAGTTATTTTTATTATTGAAAGATATGTTAATTAATAGATGTCATGATCATTTGTAGAAAATAATGGGATGTTATTAAATTTAATATCAATTCGCACATAATTTTGCACATAAAATAAGTTAAAAGCCAAATTCAACTCGTTTAATCTGTAATTGTTATATATTATCTTTATTTATGGGTAAAACCATTATATATTCACAAACACAAAAATATACACAAAATAAACTATAGTCACAAACATTTGAAATTCTATCATAAAACATAAAATTGTAATTAATTATAAGAATATATTCATTAAAAATAATTGCGATTTTAGAATACACACATTGAATAGTGGTGGTTACAAAAAGGGATACATTTTCATTCATGATGTCATGGTCATTTACCAAAATAATTGAACTTTTATTAAATTGAGCATAGATAATTTATGCAAGCATTCAATTCATTTAAAGTGTAATTGTTGCAATGGATACTATGCATGCTTAAAATCATCATATAAGTTATTTCTATCAAGTGATTCTAACAAAAGTTTTATTGTGTTCCAGAATTTATAGAATACAAATACAAATGAAAAAACCAATACATTACATAAAAGAAAAACACAAACTTTTAAAATTCTACCATCACAAGACATGGATTTGTAACTAATTATCAATATGTATTGATTAAAAATGCTTGTCAAAGATGCATTGAATAGTGATACTTATAGAAAATCCATAGCCATTCATGATGTTAAGGTCATTTGCAAAAATAAATGAAATTTTGTGAAACTAAATGCTAATCTAAACATATATAGTTTAGTACACATTCAATTAATTGGGACCGTAATTCTTGTACATTATATTTTATGTCTGTAAAATGATCGTAGAGGTGATTTGTATCAAGTAAATAGACAATTTGAGAAATGAACTTCCATACGGTATATTGTAATGAAAGAATTTCTTGTGTTCTAAAATTATACACAAACAAGAGCATAAACAAACAAACACATACATTTCATAAAATAAAAACACAAACATTTAAAATTCTATCATCACAAAACATCAACATGTAGCTAATTATAAAAATCATATTAATTAAAAACAATTATAAAGAGTATTGTGCATTGAATAACGACACTTAGAAAAATTCAAATTCATTGATGATGTTGAAAAAATAAGATTTTATTAAATTAAACAACAATTTAAAGATTGGTAAGTTAATATACAAATTCTACTCATTCTAAAATTAATTATTGTATACGATATTACATGTGTGTAAAAATATTATACCCAAACAAACAAAAACACACAAACAAAAGCATAACAAACAAATACATAGCAAAAAATAAAACCACATACATTTAAAAGTATATCATCACAAAACATCAATCTGTAAATTAATTTTTAAATTTTATGTTTATTTCGTTTGATATGTTTTTAATTTTACATTGAATGATTTTGGTTAAAAAAATATTCATCCTCATATTCATGTGTGATGTTGTGATTATTTGTATTTTTGAAAAGTATATATTGATTAAAAACAATCATGAAAAATTGTGATTTTCAAACACACAAAAACTGGTGATGATTCTTACAACGAAAATCTATAGTTATTGTTACTTGTGGTATTGTCATGGACATTTATATCTCTAAAATTTATTGACTAAAAATATTCTTGAAATTTTGATTTTATACTAAATAGACTTAACAAATTATAAACTCCACCCTTTTTGTACCGTAAAATAAAAAAATTGAGTAAAATTTAAGAGAAGAATATATTAATTAAAATATCAAATTAAAGATATATAGGGAAATTGTGTCAAGAGGAAAATCTCGGTGTGATGGCTAGGGTTTCTTAGTCATTTTGATTTCCTTATGCGGTCAGGTTTCTTCAGACATCAAATGCACCTTCTGCGTCATCGCTAGGGCACGATCTCACTGTCGTGTGTCCGATAATGGAGTTTTTGAATGGATTTAATTCTAGTTCTGGTCTCCTATGCAGGGATGGAGATTGACAGCCTGTGCTGTTAGTAGTATCATTTACCAAATGATCGATGCAGAGTACCTTCTCAGCCTGTACGTACACGATGGAATAGAAGGAAGTGAAGGGCATCACATTCATGAGTTGGGAATGGACCTGTGTAGGATTAAGGTGACTCTGGAGAAAGAAACTTATAATTGTTTGGTCTTAGTCACAACAGAAATATCGATCAGATATGAAGGAAAAATATTCGCTACATAAGTGAATATTCCACCTCGAAAACTTCATTTCATAGATCCGTTGTAAAATATCCCAAATTTGGATATTCTCAATCCCCTGAGCACATTAGGTTGTCAAAATGGAGGAGTAGCATTGGATGTGAAAAGTCACCTTTGTTTTTTGACGGATCAAAATTTTCCTCGATCAATGTCTGTGGGTTTGGTGGTTTGGCCATCACTTATGAAGTCAATACTGCCACGAAAATCCATATCACTCTTTGCAGATCCAAACTTATCCATTGATTCTACTGAAGATTCGTGTGATTGTCAAGTATGGGAACTAGATCTAGTAGCCTTCGATATTTTTGTCAAATCCCCAAATGGAAAATCAATATTATTTTGGGTTTTGGCCACAAATCACGTCAAACAATTAAAGCACAATATCGCGCACACTCTGGGTATCCCACTACTCCTAGAAAGTCTAATCTCCAGATGAAAATCGATGCAAGAAGATGTGATGTTACAAGATTATAACATCCTCCCGTTATCCACCATCATATTAAACTTGAGGATTCGGGGAGGATCACCTCGACCAATAAATTCAAAGGGCACAAGGGCAGTGTCTAGATCTAGTATTCCCAAAGGAACATAATCAAATCAAGGGCAAGTATATGGAGTCTTTTCTTTCATAGATATCCTCAAAGGAAGATGTGTTGCCTCAACAACACCAGATCAGAAACACAATATACCCAGCACCTACATAGTGGAACAACTAAATCAAATCCCAATATTGACTATAGATCTACCATAAGCAAATTATTTTTTCATAACATATGAATCTCAAGAAGTACTATGCAAATTCAACACTTTTTGGCTAAAACTAATGGATCTCTTCCATTGGATATTCACAAATTGGACAATAAATTGTGAGATTCAGCTTTGCTCCAGGGGCTCTTTCATAGTAAAATTTGTATCATGAGAGGGTTGTGAATATATATTGAAAGAGGGTCCATGGTTTTGGGGCTTTGCAGGAAATTTTGTCATCCCTTGGTTCCCATATTTCGACGCGAATATAATTGTAGTATCTCAAAGGTTGGTTTGGGTTAGACTGCATAATCTACACGTATATTTATGGCTCCGTAAAGTGATAGAAGCCATTGGGAACATATTAGTGTGATACATAAATAAATATACACAAATATTTGAGGAAAAAATCTACATAATCGCCAAAATTTATTGGGAGCTAGACCTCAATAAAGGATTTTAGGACCATATTCTCTTGACACACAATAAGCAGTGCTCGACACAGTTCCTAGATTTTGAGAACACAACTTTTAGATGTTGAATAAGCCAAAAAATGAGACATCCACAAAATTCATGTCATGATGCCAAGAAAACATGTCAAATGAAGAAGTAAACAAGAAAGAAACTCAAGGGATGAAAATTCGCACAAAAGTTTCCTGCTAAAGAAGAGAATGATGAAGAAATGGATCCTCCTATCAATGAAGAAGCCCAAAATACAGAAGAAAACATAGAAAAGGGGTGCGTTAATCATGAAGTTTCAGGAACTGTAGCACACACATCGAGGCATGAGATGATCACTCTAGTAATAGAGACGGGGGATTCAAAATATCATCGTGTATCTGAAAGTTCATATTCAGATAAGCAAAATCCAACAACGAATGAAGGGACCCAGCTAGAGTTTGTAATGGCCACTCCTTACCAGGCATAATGACAAAAGGTTAAAAGGAGGAAATGGAGAAAAGGGTGACATGTTTACCACCACTTGGAGTTGTGTTTTTGGTCTTTGTGATCACCAATTTCGATTGGCAAGATTGAATGCATTATCACTATCTACAACATGTAATTTTGCTTTCATTAATAAAATTACGATTATTTCCGAGGAAAGAAATTATATTATTTATAAATAATTATAAAAGAATCTGATTTTCAGATACACATTCAATAGTATAGTGGTTGTTACAAACAAAAAACTTTTTCATTCATGATGTCATGGTGAATTCCCAAAATAAGTGATTTTTTTTAAAATAGACCATGGATAAGTTAATGCAAGCATTCAATTCATTTGAAGTGTATCTCTTGCATTGGATACCATGCATGCTTAAAATCATCATAGAAGTTATTCGTATCATGTTTATAGACAATTTGTTTAGTGACCTTCCATATGGTATATTATATTGAAAGTTTTTTGTGTGTTCTAGAATTCATAGACATATCAACACACACAAGAACAATTGCAAACAAGTAAATACATTATATAAAATAAAAACACAAACATTTAAAACCCTATCATCATGAAATGTCCATTTGTAACTAATCATAAATATATGTTAAATAAAAATACTTATAAAGTAATTTTATTCTAATATATGCATTGAATAATGATACTTACTAACAAAAGAAAACCATAGTCATTTGCAAAAATAAATGAAATTTTGTTAAACTAAATGCTAATTTGAGCATATATAGTTTAATACACATTGAATTAATTGGAAGTGTAATTCTTAGATATTGTATTTTATGTGTGTAAAATCATCATAGATGTGACTTGCATCAAGTCAATAGTCAAGTTGGGCAATGACCATCCATACGACATATTCTAATGAAACTATTTCTCGTGTTCTAAAGTTTATACACAAAAAAGGGCATACAAAAACAAACACATACATTACATAAAATAAAAACACAAACATTTAAAATTCTATCATCATAAAAATTCTATCTAATTATAAAAAATGATTAATTAGAAAGTAATGTTCATTGATAGTGGTTCTTTTTAAAATTCAGATTCATTCATGATGTTGTTGTCATTTGCAGAAAAAACAAGATTTTATTAAATTAAGCTACAAGTTAAAGATCAGTACTTTAGTATACAGATAATACACATTGGCAAAGTACTTATTTTTATGATTACATATGTGTAAAAAAATTATACACATACAAATATAACAAACAACCAACGAAAAGAAAGAGCACAAAAAGAAGTACGTAGCATAAACTAAAGTCACATACATTTAAAATTATATGATCATAAAACATCAATTTGTAAATTAATTTTTAAATTCTATGTTTATTTTGTTTGTATTTTATCATCATCACGAGGGACTTTTGATATATTTTAAATTATCATTGAATGATTGTGGTTTCAAAAAATATCATTGTCATGGTCACTTGTGATGTTGTGATTGATTGTATTGTTGAAAAGTATATATTGATTAAAACCAATCATGAAAACATGTTATTTTCAAACTTAAAAAAAATGGTGATGATGCTTACAAAGAAAATCCACAGCCATCTATTTTCATCATATTATAACAAGTTATAAACTTCACCCATTCTGTATCATAACATATTAATTAACTAATAAATTAGTTATTTATTTTGTTTAAAGTGGCATTATTCATTCATTATTAATATCAGTTTATTTAAACAAATTAATAAATTTATATACTTCTTGTTAAGTTGGAAATGTTTTTTATATTAAAATTTTAAGTTAATTACAATAAAATTTTAGAAGTTTTTGAATGAACGGTTTATATTTATATATGAAATTTTCTTTAAAATATTAATAGTTGTAACGTGAGGGAGGAGGAGAACGGAGAGCGGGGCAAAAATGTGCGCTAGGGTTTTAAGCTGCTGCAAAGTTGAATTCGCTGCAATCGAGCTTATGCTTGTTTCTGTTGATCAAAGGAATACGCATAGTGGAGTATTGTTGTTGCGATGGACATCAAAGGAGGACCCAAGCTCTATGGGAACCACACTGGAAGGGATTCAGGTGATCCAAAGTTGTTGGAAATATATGATCTGTGTAGAGAATTGGGATTCGACTCATGGGTTTTTATTCCTGGTGGGATCTTTTCTACGCAGTATCTTTTACTTATTCTCCCAAATCCACTATTTTTATTTTTATTTCTTTCATATTTCGTCATGGATGATAGTGGAATGGAGATGATCGGTAGAGCTCTGCTAGGATCTGGAGCCGACTAGTCCATGGCATCAGCTGGGCCTGCAGCGACTCCCGTCCCGGCTGTGCCCGTTACGTATGAAGGTTCCATAAACCTTGGAGAAAAGCCCGTGAAGGTGTCGAACGGGAATCCCAAATGGATGAAGCTGATAGCGCCCTCATTTACAGAGGATCTATGTAGCCATCATAGCACTAAAGGTGTATTTCACTTCATGCCCGCATGACGTGGTCATGCCTGAGGCCTTAAAGAATGATGAGGCACCAAATATTAGTGCGAAACCTACGACTCCAAAGGCGGTGGCCCTCAATGCCAAGGATCCAGCTGAGGCCACTAAAATTGCTACTCTGAAGGGCGTGATGAATTCTATCCCCATGATCGTCTGCGGGGTAGAAAAGAAAGCTGAAAAGGAGTTTGGATACAGGGAACAGGGAAATAGTTTTCTGAAGGAGCCCACAGAGATCCCATTGCATTATGGTGCACCTGAAGCTGCTTGGTCATGTTAACTCTAGACAGAATCAGAACCCTCATCACTGGTAAATCTTTTTTTATTTAAATTTTTTATTAAAGCCCCTTCGGAGATGTCATTATTTATCTGGGTTGATGCAATAGACTCTGTAATGCATTTTAAAAATCTTATCTCAAATCATTTTGGATATCCAACTGGATTACAATATCTAAGTTTTGGGGGCATACATCTCCAGGATCCCAAACCTCTCACATAATACAATGTTTTACTTGTGTCTCAGTTTTGTCACCAATGATTGGTGCCAAAACTGTGGCTCCAACGGTGGTGGCTCTCAATGCCAAGGATCTAGTTGTAGCCATTTAGTTTGCTACTCTGACGGCTGTGATGAATTTTACCCCAGGATCGTCTGTGGGGTCGCAAAGAAAGTCGAAAAGGAGTCTAGCTATAGGGAATAGAGAAATATTTTCCTGAAGGAGCCCACAAAGATCACATTACATTGTGGCACACCTAAGGCTACTTGGCCATGCCACCTCCAGACGGAATCATAACCCTCATCACTGGTAAATCCTTTTTGATTTAAAATTTGTATTAAAGCCCTTTCAGAGATGTCACTATTGATCTCGGTTCACGCAATAGACTATGGGATGCATTTGAAGAATCTTATCCAAAATCATTTTGGATATCCAGCTAGATTACAATATCTTATTTTTGGGGCAGAGCTCTCTAGGATCCCAAACCTCTCACATAATACAATATTTTACCTGTGTCTACTATAATATTGAATTTGAGGCTGAGAGGTGGCACATATTACAATAAAACAAATCATTCAGGAGGAGGCTCTCGGAGCAATTCAAGCAAAAACACATAAATACATCAGAAGCACAAAAATGGAGGAAGTTCTTTCAAGAACATCCTCCAAGGGAAAAATTCACCTTCAGCCTCAACAAAGCAAGCCGGAACTAAAGCATGTACATATATTGTGGAGAAATTGAATCACATCCTAAAATTAAACATAGATATACCATAAACAAATGAGCATTGTAATTTTTTGTGAAAACAAGCTATTATCTACCGATTCAACTATTTCTGCACGAAACCCACTAAGCTGTTTCACTGGATTTTCGCAAATGGCTGAGCTCTTTCACTATATTTTTGCAAACTGCAGTGCTCACTATCATATTCACCTGTGTTCTAAGGGGTTTTTCATTGTAAATTTCCCATCAACAAAGGTTAAATATATCGTACTATGGGAAGGACCATGGTTCTAGAGATACATGGGTTTTTTCATCACACCATGGTTTCCAAAATTTGATGCAAATACTATGGTTGTATCTAGGATGCCAATTTGGGTTCATCTTCAAAACCTCATATTACATCTATAGAACCAACCAAATCTTACAGGCATCAGAAACACCATTGGGTGACACATTAGAATGGACATACAAAGACTAGAGAAAAGAATTTTCACATTCGCATGAATATGTGTAGAAGTAGATCTCAACAAAAGCTTGTCAACCACATTCAACTGAAGCACAAATAGTGGTGCTAGACACATACACTTGATTATCGAAATACAACATTTAGATGTAGAAACTATCGTCAAACATGACACCTACAAAATACGTGCCTGAAGCCAAATAAAACACCTGTGTAAAGAAGAAAATAGAAAAACAGGCCAAGGGATGGCAATTTTCACCACCACGCTTTGATGAGGACGAGGAAGCTGGTGTGGCACATCCCATATCAATGAGGAAAATCATATGAACAAGGAATAAAAAACACATGAATTACATCCACAATCTTCGATGGACTCACACCTAGTAAATATACCAGACACAATGGATACCCGTGGATCCAAATGACTACATACCTTAGACAACTCTAATTCTACTAAAGAAAACCCTCGACGTGAGGATGATACTTCACTTGCACTTATATCTTCGATGCTGATTCAAGGGGAGTGGTGCAAGGTGAAGAAGAAGGAAGGGAGAAAAACATGATTTTTCTCCCCATACGTACATTACCTTTTACAATTTTTGATGACTCATTAACTAGCCCATGAATGGGTCATAGCATCTACAACATATAATTTTGTTTTAATTAATAAAATTAAGATCTTTCTCCTGGAAAAAACAATAATATTTGGAATGTCAAATAAGATATAAGGAAATAATATAACCTTCACAAAAACCATTTGAAATACATTTATAATTAATTTTAAAATTAGTTATTTGTTACTAAATTAAAATTTAAAAAAAAAAGTTTACAATAATAGGAGATTATTTTTTAACAATTAAATAAAACTTAAAAAAAAACTTAAATGTTGAAGAATATTTATGAGAGTTAAAAAAATTCACTATATAATTATAGATATATATATATATATATATATATATTTATAATTATATTTTTTTTTTTCCATTTATTGAACATTTTATACAACAACCTTATTAATCATTAAATAGATGTTAATATGAATTCATGTGGCCAACCAGAACCAAAAGGATAAGACACATACATAATTAGATGTTAAAAAGAATTCACGTTGCCAACCCTAACTAACAAGGTGAGATAGAGACACAATTAAATGTTAAAATGAATTCACTTTGCCAACATTTATTTACAAAAGTGTAAATAAATGTTTACATATATCCTCTCGACTTTTAATCATTTACTCTACTCCACACTCTACAAACAAATAAAGTCAGAACCACAATATCATTATCTTATCTTCTTCCCAATGAATGGAGTCAGGACCACAACGGATGGCTTTGTCTGAATTCGTTAATCGAATTACTCCAGCTCCAGTATTTCGGCAACGTCCATCGTTACTCAGCTCCACAACAAGCCTAATAAGACTATGACGTGTGGATTTTAAACAATTCAATAAAATTTCATATAATTTAGTGGAATGAAGAACATAAGAGATGGTGGCAGGGGTGAGATTGGGCTACAGGAAATTAAACCAAGGAATTGGAATTTGTCATTTTCAACTTCTTGCCATGATAGTCTACTTGTTATTGGTGATTATTGGAAGATAGTCTACTAATAAAATAATTTTTTTAACTAATAAATAAAATCATAGCATCATATAGGTTAATAATCATTTTCATTAAGTTATATGGATTAATAATTCTTTTATTAGTAATTAAAAATTAATTAATTTATATTTTTTTAAATATTTTTAGGTTTGATAATTTGAATGATATATATATCAATAGAATATTTATTTCAAAGTTTGAGATAATTTATTTTTTTCAATATTTTTAAGAGTCTTGCAAAACACTTCGACTATCAAAAATCTAGCTACTAAATAGCTAAAGGTTTTCTTAACTAGAACCAGCTAGTTATTGGATTAAAACAATGAGGGAAATCATAAGGAAACACCCATTAGTTATTGGGTACCAATAATATTTTGATCTATAAAAATATATATTAATATATGTATCATAAATTCACTAATTATAATGAATTTAATATTAGATATTTCTATATATTGAACTATATATTAACCCCCACAAAATTGTTCCCCTTATTTAGTGTAACATTTGACCACTATAATATCTGATACTATATGTGCCCCTTAACCTAAAACCATTATGAATTTCAAAACACTAATATGACCCATAACAGCTAATTTACTATGATCACTCATACTCATAGATAATTACAAACCCTTCCACAATGCAACCTCTAACCAATATTACTATTAAAAAAGAATGACACTTGATAATTATTAAGGGACTAACTCTAAAATTAATTAAACAATAGTGCACTATGAGCTTTAAAACACAATGAATTCTAGAAACTATGACCCCTAGTACACTTCACGATATTGACATTATAATTCTTGAAATTTTACAATAGGCATCAATTTTAATATTTAACACATTAACTATAGCATTAAAATGATAGATTTTATGTACTTAAAGTGGCATAACATAGTGATAAAGCTGAATGAAGTGCAACTCCAAATGCAATCTCATAAGAAAGGAATATAGTAAATGTTGTGTATTTTGGAGATGATATTTTGATTATGTATATTAACCCAAAAATCACTTTTCTTGAGACAACATATGGTAATGGTTTTGATTATCAATATTGACCCAAAACACACTTTTAGTTAAATGTATTTCAAAATTATAAAATTTCAAAATTTCAAAATTGTGTATTTTTATGGTCTTTTCCTATTTGCACTATTCAGTGGAATACAAATAATAAATATTCATTATTGGGTTCTTATTTATTCACGTTTATATTATTTTGTTAAATATATGTATTGTTAAATTAAGTTTTTGATGTCTCAATTTTTTTTCTTATTTCTAAATATTTCCTAATGAGAGAGAGTCATTTTTCATGAATAGATAGAGTCTCTAACATTAAACTCACTATTCTACCATAAATTAGTCAAATCATCATGATGAGAAAAATATACAACTAGGGAAAACACATTGGTGACATGTTGAATATGAACCGGTATGAATGTGAAAATTTTAATAAGTCTATTTGGTTCCCTTCTTTACTAATTTGGATAGACATGAAACATACTTCACTAGTTACTCCTCTAGAAATATTTAAAAATCTTCCAATAGATAGAGAGTACCTCAACACATACAAAAAATGTTTCCTCCCTCATCGCACATTCAATTGTCGCTACAAATAATTGAAGTTTGGTATGTTGACTATTTATATGTAGACCCGAAAAATATTCTGTATCAACCTACAATTGACAAAATGTATATATGATCAGTTAATAATCTAACATAATACAATTCCACCACAAGCTCAAGAAAAACAAGTGGATATACTTTTAATCCTTCTGGATACTGAACAAGAAGAGGAAAGGGAAGCATAGTTAGACACAACCATTTAAATTTGACCTCATAGTACCTGTGACATAATCTCATAAGAATATTGCAAGCGAAGACTCACGGAGTTGGAAAACAATAGGGACATAAACATATACAGTAAATGGGAATGAAATCTTTCTAGGTATTCAACTAGAAGACCCACAATATCAATAGAATCTACACTCAGTCGCATGAAATACTTTTGAGGTTACACTATAAAGGGTAGAAAAGAAAAGAAGCCTAGAGAATTAGAACAATTTCTAGAATAATCTATTGGGTCTAACGTCTTGCAGTTTATTGGACATGGAAAATATGTATTCATTGAAGGATTACTATAGAAAATGATGGTATTTCAGCAAACGCAAGAACATAAACAATCGACTCCAGACAAATTCAACATAGAAGGAAGCTCATCATAGGCAGAGGACGAAGGATAGTTGATTGAACACGATAGGAATAAAAATATCTTCAATATCGACTTGACTTTTGATTCAGCCCATGTTACTACGATAACAATTATAGAAGGAAAAGATGATCAAGATAAAACCCGATCCAAGCGGACTGATCAGGACAAAGTTTCATCCAAGAATTCTAGGTTTGATGACATATTAATTTGGATAGTAAAAATATTCAGCCATAAAGAGAACAACATGAAATGGGGATTTGGTTGGAATGTTATAACTCGGAAATAGAACAACATAATATAAACATTCCAATAAGAATTAATGATCCACCTTTTGCAGTCCAACAATTAGTACATAAGACGGTAATTATGCTAATCATCATAGTTATAAGTTAATTCTTAGGTTTATGGAATATATTTAAACCCCATGGAATATTTTAGAACATTCATAGTAATATTTACATATTTCACCGCTAAAAGTTTCCACTAAGATTTTTTGTTCTTGTTGAAATATGCATGCAAGTTTATTTATTTTTATAAATAACCACAATATAATTTGTAATAAAATTATAATTTAGTTAATTTATATTGTTTTTTTAAGCTATGAATTGTGATAGGAATAATAGGGTACCCATTTTGATGGTTATCATGAATTGAATTTTATTTTCACTTCGATCCATTGGATTTATATGGCTTCCCTTGTTTGTCTTAATTTTATGTTAATATTTTCTTTTAACTTAAATTGGAAATAAATTACAAAATAGATATTCCTATAATTATGGTCAATAGTACGAATAAATCTTCCATGTTTATAATTTAATTATTAGGTTGATCATAGATATTTAAACCCCATGGAATATGTTGGAATATTCAATGTAATATTGACATATCAATGATAAGATTTCTACCAAAATTAGGTATACTCTATTAATTAAATTATCTCAAATTAATTAATTTAAGAAAATGGCATATCAACACATCATATTGCGAATGTGGTATTTCTAAGCCATGGTAATGTAAGAAGAAATGTTTCCAATTAAAGGATTTCCATAATAATAGTGGGGTGAAACTACATGGATAAACATATTTTTATATATTATATAGCTCCAATAAAAATAACAATAATAATGATATAGCTTAGTTAACTTTTATAATTTTTTTAATCTCGTTAATGCAATATGTATAATAGAGTTAGTGTTTTGATTCTTATCATAGATTGATGGCTATAGAAATTTTTCAATCCATTTAATTATATGGTCACAATAGTTATAATAAAAGCAATAAATCATTTATAGTTTCAAAATATTCTATATATAGTATATTTTAAATTAATTCGGAAACAATTTTTTTTATTAAATTTAGAAGGAATGGAGATCATAATTACATTTTAGATAAGTCTTAACCTTCTATTAATGAGTAATATTAAAAATACTAATTATTGATTATTGAATCTCTAGCATCAAACTATTTACTATTGATAATTAAATTAAAATTATAGAAGTCCTATTACAAGGGATACACACTATCAACATAACAAAATTAAAGAATCATAATTATGATTTCACAGATTTATTTATATGCATTTTAGATTTGTAAATTAGGTATTCCCATTTTTTTAATCACTAATATTTATATTATATACATAAATATATATGTTTGTAATATGATTTATTTTAATATTTTTGTTTTGTTCTGTTTTTGTTTTCATTTTTTCTACTCAATTTTACCTTAAATGTTGAGGCTTTCTTTCAAAATCTAAGGTGTTGTTGAGTTCAATGCAATGGCTTCACTGATTTTCACTTATATGTACAATATATGAGATATTTTTCTATTAAAATTATGAAATCTCAAATGCATTCACATTTATTTATTTAGGAAAGGAATTTAAAGGATACAAACCAAAATATATTGACACCATTATACACATATTAATGTTTCTGTGACCTCATTATTCACAAAAATCCCCCTTTGAATGGGTGTGAGATATGCAAGACACCTTCCATGTGATTTGGAAGAGAATCGTATTACAATGTAAAATATATATTTTTGGTGGTTATTGACAAATTAATAAATATATTTTTAGGAAAAACATTAAAGTATATGGAAATGTAATAAAATAGGTATACACTCAATCGGAAAGATAATACTTTTCATTAAGAAGGAGATAATTGTTCAACAATACACATTGTTTAGGATTGGTAACACCTACATCACCTCCTATTGCAACTCTTCTACTCAAAACGTTCATATTTTTATTATATATGTACAATGAGAGACTCCTTAGTTCTCCTTTGGATCAAAAGAAGCCATGAAGGTGAAATAAACTTGGACATGCATAAAAAGGCCTTAATGGAATAAAAGAAGCATCCATTGTATCTTTCACTAAATTGTAATATAATTACGTTTATGCATCCTAAATTGTGTTTCATCATTTCAAAGAAAAAATATCATGAAATGTACACACCTTTCGCATTGAGGATTTTCATTGTTTCTATGTCACAAAGGCTCCCAACATGCAAACATTAAATGACCCGCAAATTTATTCCTTGTTAGTTATTCCCCACATGTTAGTTTTATCCAGCAATGTCACAAGTAATTCTTCTTTGTTACTCACTTGATTTTTTTTATATATTTTCCACAATTGCGCTATTTTTTTTCTTTCTTATCGAAGGGTTCTATCTACTAGCAAAAATTTCAAGGATGGAAATTTATTTTAAAGCTTATAAACCTTGTCTAGCATTAGTACCCACTAATATGCATAATATAAAGTGTTTAATGATATTTTCATAAAAATATTGAGAGTTCTAATGATTTTAAAGTTAAAATAATTTTAAATTATAAACATTGACAAAATAAATTAAAATATGTCAAAATTGATAACTATTTTTATTTTTTATTTTGGAAAACCATGGAATATTATACCACTCTAAATATTGCCCCAAATAAATTTGTCTACTACATTTACATTGGAACATTATTTATTCTACCGAGAGCTCATAGACTATCTGTCAATATCATCTCATTTTTCTCTCTACTTAGTCATGCCCCTTCCTCTTCAAGGGTGATTTAATTCCCAAATAATGAGAACTACACATGCTTCTTTTGTTATACCTAACTACTTTAAGCATTAAATATGTTAATTGAGTATCCTAGTAAATATATGTGGGATTTTCCACTTCCTTATTTGTATGGGTCTTTAGCTACGCATAATCATTTCTAACTTCTTCTTTGTCTCATATAATTGTTTGGATAACATTCTCCTTCTTGACATTCGCTAGGAGTATAAGAAATCTATTTTTCCTTGTTCACATTTGCTAACAAGGCTCGTTTATTCATGTAGAAAAGTTGGACATATATATTTTAATTTGTGCGGTCCTATGCATTTTCCTTATGCATATGAAAATAAATGTACGAAGAATTGTGTTGATGATTACACTAGAATATTTTAGGTGTACTGTTAGGTCCGTATATTACTAGTGTAACCCCTTATTGTTATTAATACAACCACCTTATTATATTTTTGTGCCCATGTATTCCCAATATTTTTATTATTGTGCCCCATAGAGACCCATTATTATTATTATTGTGCACTTACATTAATATTGTTATGTAAGCTTTGATTATATTATGACCCCTTATACTCTTATATATAGAAAGGTGGTCTTGTCATTTGTATCATTGAAGAATTTTTCATGTGTAATGTAAAGGAGGTTTCCCCCTCAAACAAGCTTATTTCTAAGGCATTGATCTATCTTTTCTACCTTTTGTGGGTTGGTTTCATAACATGTATTTATTTAGAAGTAAATCTCAAGCTTTCAAAACTTTTAAGGAATTTCATGTATGGATTGGATATGAAGCATAATCACATATTGGCTCTCTTCATACTGTTAATGGAAGATAATTTACTCTAATGAATATGAAAAATCTCTACAAGCATGGGATTCAACATCATAGCATAGTTCCATAGAATTCTCAACAAAATATGTAGTTGAAAGAATGAACATTACTATAATTAATGTAGTTTTCTCAATGAGTATTTTCAAAAATTGAACACTGATGTTTTGTGATGATGTGATTCTATGTGCAATGTATGTGAACAACTTATTTCCATCTCACTCTCTTAGAAAAATACTCCTTGTAAAATGTGGTATGGATGAAATCCTTTGGTAATCCATCACAAGGTCTTTGATCTACATTCACTTATGTTTTTTATAGTATAGCCATTATTGCATATTGGGTATATTATTGTAAGTTTTTACTTCTAACTTTGTGGTTGTGACGTATCAGAATTTGGTTATGGTTCCCTCAAAGGATTTCAACATAATTTCTATTTTTCTCAGTGGTTTCAAAATGAACTAAACTTAATACATGGAGTTCCTTCTAATATTTTACAATCTTTCTAGAATTTTCACTCTATGATTAAAACGTAACTCGATTCTCATCTCGATATAATTTTTCTCTGTACAAGCATATATGTACAATAATAATGTTATTCCCTTTACAACAAAGTATTGGGTTGAAGGATTTCATCTATATTACTAAGGTTAGACTCTACTTATGTCAAAACCCTCTATAACATTCTTTGCTTGATTAATTTAGATTTATTACAGTCCAAACAAAGGAATTCATTTCTTGCATGTGTAGGTTAATCTATGACCAACTTTGGTTAACTTGTGACATTGTTTTGGGGCAAAAATTCATGCACGCTTTTTCGCCTACGCTTCAGCCTTCAAATACTTATCCAATGCTTCTTCATTATAGGGTTTCAATGTCGGTTGTAATTTTTGCTTGATTTTGGCCGCAAGGAAATTTGATTTTGTTTGAGTGTAAATAATACCCTTATCTAGCTAGGGATTTTCCCAAAAGGCCCGACACTCAAAACAATGCATGTATATCAATTTCAATTCAAGGGATTTACCCTCTCTTTTTTAGTGAGAATATTTGATTATGAGAAAATAGTTTTGGCCGTCTTATAGCCCCAACAATGTAAATCTTTCTTTTTATTCATAAGAGAAATTTATACAATCTATTTACTTGTTACTGTGTGTAATGAAGTGATTCCATCAAAAGTTTAAAATACTATAGTATTTGTTCTATTTATATTCTATGAGTACAAATTAGATATTCATGTCAACTCGATATATTTTGTTTTTGAATAATGATTGTATATAATTTAGTATTACTATAATTTTCATTGAAGAATATCATATGCAAATTAGGCAAGAGGCATGTTGAACCCTTTTCATGGGAGTTTGAGAAGGTTGTCCTTTAGGCCCTAATATAATTAATTTACCCAAGGTTGCTTGTCCCATGGCCAATTGATATGATTCTAGTGCTTTGACCTATAGCAAGCTAAACTAGGTATACATTTATTTTTCTACAAGTTAAACTATGTATAAATTTATTTTTATTACCGGCAATAGTTCTTCTCTGTAGTAGATTACAACAAACTATATTTTTATAGGTGAATAAGGGTTATTGTGCATGTTTTGTATATTTATCCATTCAAACAAGCTTCTTTAATTAATTACATAATATCCTTTTTCATCTTTGCACACATTCAAGTGTATTATTCTTTTGTGCATGCTTATATATTTATCCATCCAAACAAGCTTATTTAATTTATTATATAATATCCTCTTGCATCTTTGCACACATTAAAGTGTATTATTTTTTAGAATATGCTTATCTAAGATTTTCGTGATGGAAATATATTAAAGGATATTGCATTCATCCAACCAAGAACTATGTTTCCATGTACTTCCCCCAAAGCTCTAACTTCTACTTCCGAGGAAATCAAATAGTAGTCGTTTTCCAATTTACATTTCCTTGACCCTTAGCAATATCTTGCTACTTTTTGGGTATGAGTACAATCATCATTTCCGAATATACCTTTATATTTTATCGAACTCATTTTATCTCCAACGATCATTTTAAGTGAGTTTCACAGACGAAACTTTTTATTGAGTCATGTGTTTTCTTGGTAGTCTGCAAAATCGACAATTCAACTCTAGCAAAAAGGAGAACATTTTTTGATCTTTTTATCTTTCCTCTTCCTGGGTGCAACTCATTCCATGTGAATTAGAAGTCTAATATCACATTTAAGCCTTTAATAATTTTTCAAGAATCATAACAGAAAAAGACAAATTTTCTTGTATCTTAATAAAAATAAATATTCACACTGTCGTATGTCACATCACTTGATGCACTTTGAATTGTTAGGGGCAATTGAATATTCAATTAAGGTCATAATATAAATTTACCAATGCTTATTACAATTCAATTTTGTAATTAGAGGAAACATAAGAACCTTCAAAAAGACATATTTAACATGTTTAAAAAGGAAATTTATATTTTTTAAAATAATTTTCTTTGCTTTGAAAATTAATTTATTAAATTAAACACAAACATAAATCAATGGATAAAAATTCAACTCCATGTTTTTATTTTTTGAAATATATTTTGATTAAAATATTTGCAAACAAATTAAATTGAACATAAGTGAGTTAGAATATAAGATTGAACTTTTTGCTTGTTTTCGTATAATATTATGATATTATGTATCTGTAAAATCATGACACAAAAAGGAAAAAAATAACACAACAAATAAACCCATATTAAAAAATAAAAAACACATTTTAACATTATATCATTACAAAGAATCAATTTCTAGCTAATTCTTTTCTAAAGTACATAACTTCTTGCAAATTATGGTAAATGTTTTGTGGTGTACTTTTTAAAATGTATTGAGCAGTTGTGCTTGCAAAAAAATTATTATCATAATCATTTGTGATATTATAGTTATTTTTATTATTCAAATATATGTTAATTGATAAATGTTATGATCATTTTTAGAAATAAATGAGATGTTATTAAATTGAATATGAATTTGCACATAAAATAAGTTAATACCCAAATTAAACTGATTTAATGTGTAATTGTTATATACAATCATTATGTATAGGTAAAGCCATTATATATGCACAAACACAAACATATACAAAAAAAAATATAATCACAAACATTTGAAACTCTACCATAAAACGTAAAATTGTAATTAATTATAAGAATATATTAAT
>APFE031718462.1:59398-96030 GCA_000404065.3 Pinus taeda | reverse complement strand
CAACCTAAAGACCAACGGGGGAATTTGTGATGTTATTCTGATTAAAATAAATTTTAGACGCTTTGACACAACTTGTTTCTTCAATTTTAAAGAGTCGAGAAAAAAAAAAAGATGACTCTAGTCACCTTCGATTTTTATTGAGCCTGAAGTGACAAGCGCTCAGAGGACCTTTTCCTTTAAGGAGTCTGAAAGGGAGAAAAATGGACTTCTCTGGAGATCTAGGCAGAGAGGATTACCAAACCAATCACAAAACTGAAAAATAATTTTTTACAGTATGGCAGTCAATCTTCCCGAATGATATGTTCAGTGCATTGTGATTGATAGAGTGGTAGACACGGCTTCCTAAGGATAAAGGATGCAGCCTATTGTGGTCTCCCAATATATACTCGATGGTATGTGGGAGCACAAGTCCGTACTGGAACTTTCCGTCTCAAAGTGGAGGAATCACCCAACCAACACTGAAAACAACAATTACCAGGTTTTACGACGCCAGAATACGTCTCTAGCCTAGACCTCTAGATGTTGTGCGTTAAGTTCCAAAGCGTTGTTAGATTCATTAAATTTATTTTAAGTTGATCTTGCTTAACAATTTGCCTTTCAGGTTCACCACGTGATGTGTATATAATTCCTAAAATGCAGTCTAAGATGATAAACAAATGTTTAATCTTCTTTCGGAAATGAAAATCCTAGCTACTAAGGAAAGAAAGTTACGAGTCTTTTTGCAAAGAGCACAGAGCACACGCTAAATGCACAGTCCTAAATCAAACCAAGCTGTTGAAATGCAAATGCACATGCATGTATTTGTTTTCAGCCTTCTTAATGTATGAATGATGATAAGAAAGATATGTGCAAATCTGAATTACTTTTAAAGTGACAGTACTCAACAAATTTCTTTTTCAAAATGACGTGAAGGCAAGAGAGACACTTTGCGATTTTGAAATGAAAATTGCTTTTCGACACTTTAAAAACTACTAATTCAAATCCTATGCAATAGTAACTGTATAATCGACTATCAAGAACAATGGGATTGTTTTCTAAAACTAAAAATGACAGCTACGACACTTTCAGATCCAGAAATGACAGTTCGACTATGCTACTTTTTGTAAAAGAGATCTGAAAATGACGCACAATACATAAAAAAACACTTACAGTTCTTTGCACTAAGGAGGTGGAATAATGCAACAGAAGGGGGTTTTCACATAAATACACTGACTACAGACAACAAATCTCCTGAATAGGACTAAAAACAGTGAGAGAAAACCACAGTCTAAGGGTAAAGTTAACCCTCCTTGACCATCGCACCTGTTACACAGTGAAACTAGTATGCAGCGCACCTACTGCACTCGAGAAGTGCATTGCATACAGTGTGCCTTGAAGGGAGGGTGCGATGGTACCAGTGCGAGACTTTAAACAGCTTTTCACTCACAGTTTGCAATTCAGTTCAGGGATTTAGGCCGAGTAAGTAATGTTCAATGTATGTAAAACACAGGGGTGATCTAAAGAGATTACTAGAGCCACCACTTAGGGCAATTAGATTGCTTTCAGATCTATTGTTTAATTCATAAAAAAAACCCAGAGATAGACTGAAGTAGCATTGATATACTTTGCATTTGTATAACAAATGCAGTTCAAAGGCTAGTTGGCTTGACTTCAAGCTCCGTCTGTAAGTTTAGAAAAGAAACAAAGATAGATAGGCTAACAAACAATCTAGTCTCTCCCCAGCGGAGTCGCCATTTTGTTACCGGGAATAGTGTCCACTCGGATGCTGCTATTCCCACTAAGATGGGTGGCTATCTTAGAAACAAACAAGTAAAGTCTACCTTCGTTTTCTTTTATGAAAATAGACAAGAGGAGAACCACAAAGACCAACCTTAGTCTTGCGCTTGATTTCCTCTCTTTCTTGATAGAGCTTCACCACTTCTTCTTCATCTGCCCAGCTTCGAAAGAACCTGTAGAATCACAGCAACATACTACTATCGAAGAAACAAAGATCTATATTCATAAATAACACAGGACCAGATGTGTGTTAACCATATAAATGCATATATAAACAAGTACACAAGAATATGGAAGAAAACTAGAATAGCTTTATTAAGATGAAAAGTGCAAGAGGATTACAACCATATGTTCTGACCCAGCATCATCCTCCAGCAAGGAAGCCCTTCTTAACCTCAAGCAAAGCTTAGATCACCCAACACTATGAATGTACACCAGAAAACCAACAACACTTCTCTATAAGATACAAAATTCCAGCCTCCAGATCTCTATGATGAGGGATCCATATATAGATTATTAAAGAGAGGTGAGTCATCTTATGGGATCTTGATTAGTGTCCTCTTACTCATCCCTGGTCGAAAACAGAGAGGCAAGTGTTAGAGGGAAAGCTTTTGGAAGATTCCATGATCTTCCACCTTGCATTTTTGTCCCTGCCATTTGTCAATTCCCGACCATCGCACCCTACAGAGGAGCAATTCAGTATGCATCACACCTTGTACACTGGGAAGGTGATATGCATCGTACCCTCTGCACTGAGCTTTTAGTATGGTCCAATTTTGACCATTTATGAGCAGTTTTCAGTGGAGAACTTCTGGTAGATGATGTAATCAGCTGACCTTGTTCCTTTAGGCAGTGAAGAAACACTTTTAGGGACTTAGGAGCCCTTAGTTTATGGACATTTATGATTGGGGTTGAAGTGCCCAAAAATGTCTATAACACTAGCGACAGTGAAACTCGTTCTCGTCCATTTGGACAAGTTTGTCACTATTCCGCTTTAACGAGTTTAATGACAAAGATAACTCGATCCTTTTCAATTTTAGAGAGTTTGAAAGGGACGGAAAGGAGACTCCAAAGATTATTTTTTGTCATATAATCCCTTAAGTCTGAAAAAAATGTAAAATAATACAAAAGGGATGAATTTTTTATAGTTTTAACGAGCTGAACAAGACAAGCGCTTGATCTTTTTGTGTAATAATCCCTCAGTTCCAAAAAGATTAAAATCTAGAGGATGAATAGCACTTTCGATGACTTTAACGAGCCGGAGAGGCTAATCACTCAACAATATTTTCATATTTTATGAGTTAGTTGAAAAGAGCTTAAAGGAGACTCGTTTTTCGAGGAATGAGTGATGATTTCGGGTAGCAACTGATTCTAGGTAAGGTTTGGAATTTTCCAATCACGGTGTGTCACAAGGATGGCTAATAGAATCACTCTTCACAGATGTTCCTCGAAAGGGTAAACAATCAAATGGAGGTGAATGATCGACTAAAAATAGATTGGAGGTGATGATGAGAACACGACAAAGGCTCAAAAGTTGACGATAAGGCATTCACAATGGTTATTTACCGGTTCATTTTTTAATGAGCTTAAACTCTGGGGGAAACATTTGCTCATTGCTTATGTTTATTTTTTAACGAGCTTGAATTCCGCGTTAAAACTGCTCGTGATAATGGTCACTGATTCCTTGATTCATCATTAGCATTTTGTTCTTTCAAAGATTGTACTACCTGTTCATTTGCTTCATCAAACTGATTAGAAATGAAAACATATGCTTGATAAATGAGTTAAGAACACTAATATTTTACTCGAATTACATGAATGGTAAATTAAAAGTGACTTTACCTCTCATTTTACCATTTCATTTGAACTTGGTTTGTTGGAGCTCTGGAGGTGCTTTCCCCCCTTGATTTTCACTAGCTGATTCCGGGAGATTTTGTGGACGATTCCTGACGCCGTCTAGACCAAGTAGGAGCTAAACTTGTGCTCTTCAATTGCATTCTTTTCTTTTTGAATTCTGAGCCTGTTTCCTTACTTTTTTAAGCCTCTGGGGTTTAACAACTCACCTTGGCTCCATCGCACCCTTCCCTAATCGAAAGGTGCGATGCATACTGGCCTTCTCACTAACTAGTTAGTATGCATCACTCCCAGTACACTTCCTCGGGTGCGATTGGTGCAAGGAGGAAACTTTTTGCACAGTTTTCTCATAGATTTTTGCATGTTTTTTGCCAAATCAAGATCCTGACTCTTCTCTTGTTTGTTTTTCAGAGATTCATCAGAGAAAAATGGTTGTTACATGGCAAGAACGCGAGCATGAAGAAGAGGACACGGTTGATTTACATGATTCGGGCACTGTAGCTGCACTGCAGAACTGTGGCCTGTTGAAGTTTTTCCGCATCTCTAGCATGAGGAAACAAATCAAATTATTAAATTATTTCCTCAATGCTTGGGATCCTATCAACCAAGTGTTCTAGATTAGGGGCAAATCGATCCCCTTGACTGTTGTGGACATCTATTTTTTTACCAGTTTATCAAGGCATGGTGCCCCTCTCTCATTATCGGGTTCTGCCCGTGGGGGCGAGTCCATGGGGGAGTATATTCGCCAGCACTTCAAAGAGGAATCTCCGCCGAGTACGGACGGAAAGATCAATATCCGAGATGTCACTAGCCAGCCCTTGAGGACCATTCTGTTCACTTTTGCTAGACTAGCTGTTAGTTCTGCTTTTCACATAGCTAACAGGTCTTACATGCAGTATGCTTTGGAATGCCTTGAACCAAAGGTGTTCAACTGGTGTGATGCAGTACTCCCTATGATGAAAGAACAACTGATGAAGGTGAAAAGCGGAAGATCCAAGAATTTCGGCTATGGTTCTATTTTGACCGCTTTCGCTTTGGAGAGGATCCCACTGATGCAGCCGCAGTACATCTCACTTGGCCTACCTCCACCGACTGAACCACGGATGCAGAGATGGGTTGACCTTATGTCTCGACATGCTGGCCAGCCTCAGATTTCCTTTTTTGATACTTTCTTCGAGTGGTTCAATCGTCAGGAGATCGTTTATGCCAAGTTTCGATATGCTGGCATGGATTTCCAGGGTGACCCAGATTTAGTGCTGCTGGCCAGCGAGCAGTGGGGTGCTATGGGTAAATCTTCTGACCATATCTCTGTTCATTTTTCTTTATAATGTTCTTATGTTTTCTTGACCAAGACTAATCAAAACTCATGTGCTCATTTAGATATTGGACCAGTTCGACCGGCAGTATGCTGCAAAGACCCAGTGGCCGCTCTAGCAGGAGAGGCTGTGGGGAGGGCCATCCTTTGCGACCTTGATTTGGTTGAGACTCTTTTAGCACTACAATACCAGATCGAGGGTCTTACCCTTGGTATCCCAAATGTGAGGACCAACGAGCTGCCTCTGCGGTTGCAGCGACATACTACTGGAGTGCCGAGTTGATGGACTAGGATTTTACACATGATTGCACATGCGGTGACTTGTTATCACCAGCATCATTAGATTAGGGTGCCCCCTAGCATTTCGATTTTTGGGTCATTAGACCGATTTTGTCTTGGTTACAGGAAATTATGTATAAACTATAAACAATTATGTATATATCTTTGATTTTCAAAGTTTGATTTTGGTTAAGTTACATGATCCTGCTGCATATATTGATGTGATGCTTCTTTTTATAAATGTCGCAAATGTTTGTATAATACATAATTTGCCTATGAGTCTATCAATGTGTTTAGACTTTTGGAATTGATATTGAATGAAATCAAACTATCTTCAGAATCCTGACTCTTAGGAACATGCGATAGATAGCTGGATTTTGTATAGAATAGATGCCGGTGAGTTGTAGAATGACGAGCTGTGAGTCTAGCCTGACGACAAGTCAGCGTATGCCATGTGTGATGGCACTAGAGAGGATTTCTATCAATGTGCTATATTCAGCTATATTTTTCGTCGACCGACCAATACATACCCCTCTGAAACTTACGAACTCGCTGCTAGGATCAAAAATGGCCCATGCCGCAGAAGACAAGTTCTGCGAACTACGACTCGTTCCGTCGGCATATCCAACGAATGATTCCAATAGGTTTGACATCTGAAACAAATGCAAAAAGTGGATTATCTAACCAAATTAATTGCTCTTAGTGAAAACAAAAATGTAACAAAAGCATAAGGATTACTACGTGGAATTAAGCATAGTAACGCTTGAGGTACAACCAGTTGCGAGGTTGCGTCAATGGAATCTCATCATAGTCCATCAACTCATAGGCTCCTTTTGATAATACATGCTTAACAATATAGGGACCCATCCATAATGATTTGAATTTCCCTGTTCCCAACTTATCAGATTCCTGGTCGTAAAGCAAGACCAGGTCACCTTCTGAGAAGGTGCGAGGTTTGACATTTTTGTCGAACTGCGCTTTGAATCGTTTCTTATGTTAGCCGAAGCTGCATCGAGATGGGTTTCATCCAGTTGGATTAGTTCCAAGAAATGAGCCTCTTCTTCTGAGATTCCGGGGAGAAGGTCGACTGTGAGTTTGAGGGACGAGATTTCACATTAAACTGGTATGATTGCTTCCAAACCGTACACAAGTTGAAAAGGTGTAAACCTGGTTGCATTTCTTACCGATGTCTGGTATGCCCACAAGGCCAAGTATAGGATCAGGTGCCAGCTCCGTTTATGGACTCTGATCATCCTTTGTAGTATGCGCTTCAGGACCTTGTTGATTTCCTCAACTTGTCCATTATCTTGCGGATAGTACAGAGTAGAGCTGTCGTGGGACAATCCTAATTTGGCAACCAACTCAACCATCATGTGATTGCGGAAATGCGATCCATGATCTGTGACTATGGCATGTGGAACACTGAATCTGGAGACTACATGATTGAAAAAGAAAAGGGCAGCCGTTTCGCCGTTGTTGTTGATTGTAGGAATCGCCTCGGCCCATTTGGTAAAATAGTCTACCGCGACTATGATATACCCATGCCTGCCGGCTGAGGTGGGTTTACATGTCATGAAATCTATGCCCCATTTGGCGAATGGCCCAACAACAACTACTAGTTTCAGCGGTGCAGGTGGTCTTCTAGTTTTGCTACCAAAAATTTGGCAAGCATGGCAACTTCTAACTACGATTATGCAATCTTTGAACATTGTTGGCCAGAAGTATCCTACTCGCAAATTTTTTTGCACCGTAGCATAACTAGATTGATGCCCCCCACATGTGCCTGAATGAAAATCGTTCAGGACTTTTTCGTCCTCCTCATGGGTGAGGCACCTCCGCAGAACTGTATCAATACCGCGATGGTAAAGGGTATCACCGACGATAACGTAGTCTTTCGCTTGGTATCGAATCTGTCGCTATTCGGAGCGTGAGGTGTTAGACCTATATGTTTGTGTCTGGAGATAGATGATTATATCTCCGTACCACAGATCGCTTGAAGATATCAGAAACAAATTTTCATCCATGATTTCTTCTTCGGATGTTGCATTGTTGGATGATGATGGGAGATCACATAGTAACTCTACAAATACCAGGGCTTTCTTTGATTTGGATTTTTTGAATTCCAGATCAAACTTTTGTAGAATTTCTATCCATTTTGAATATTTTCCCCCCAGCAACTGTCGTAACAATATATAAGTCATGGGGTTGCAATCTGATAAAATGGTAGTTTTTCTGAACAGGACGTAGTGTCGAAATCTTTGTATCTCTTGAACAGCTTCTAGGGCTATCTTTTCAACGTAGGAGTATTTCATTTCTGTATCATTTAAGTTTCGGCTTAAATAATATATAGGATGTTCAATTCCATTATCTTCTTGAACTAAAACCATTTCTATGGTCGTATCTGTTGCAGCCAGATACAGGTTAAAGTCTTTTTTATAATCAAGAGCATACATTAATGGCGCTTTTATTAGAGATTGCTTTAAAGCATCAAAGGAAGCTTGCACGAGCTGATCCCAAATGAAGGGTACTTCTTTTTTCAATAGACGAGTATAACCTTTAGCTAGTTCGGCATAATTTGGAATGAACCTCCTAAGGAAGTTTGCTTTCCCTTGGAGTTTGTGAATCTGAAGCAAGTTTGAAGGTGGAGGCAAATCGATGATTTCCTGAACCTTATATGGGTTGAGACGAATCCCATCCTTTGAGACCACGAAGCCAAGTAAACGACCAGAACTGACACAAAACACACATTTGTGCGGGTTGAGTCGTATCTTGTAGTGTCAACAACATATAAATATCACTCTCAAATGCCGCGGATGATCAGTCCGCTTTCGCGAATGAGCTGGAATATCGTTGAGATATGGTTGAATGATGTTCTTGATGTCATGGAAAGCATAGTTCATTGCTCTCTGAAAAGTTTCCCCTGCGTTCTTTAAACCAAAGGGTAGCTTGCGATATGCTAATGTTCCCCACGAACAAATGAATGCAGTCTTTGACTGGTCCTATGGGCGGATATTTATTTGATTATACCCAGAAAATCCATCCATAAATGAAAAGATTTCACATCCGACGCATTCGTCAATTATCTAGTCAATGAAGGGTGTAGGTTAGTGGTCTTTCGGACAAGCTTGATTTACATCCCTGTAATCGACGCACACTCTAATCGTTCCTTGTTTCTTCATCACAGGAACAATATTCGATACCCAATCGGTCAGAGGAACCGGGTAAATAAAACCAGCATGGAGGAGTTTTTCAACTTCCGCCTTGATGGTAACGGCTTTCTTGGGGTGCACCTGCCGTAGTCGTTGTCGTACCAATTTGACATCTAGATACATCTTAATTTCAAGTTCAACTATGCTCAAGTCAATACCTGGAATTTCGTCATATGAAAAAGCAAAGACATCTCTAAACTCGCGAAAGAGAGTGTTATATATTTCCAGTTTTGAAGAAGAACAAGATTTGCTGACATGAATATTCTCTACAACATCTGTTTTGGTTGAGATATTTATGGCAGTAGTCTCTTCGATATTGGATAGGTTTCTCTCAGAATCCACCGTATTTACAGTATTCGTCAGAAAGTCAAATACTGAGGGATGGTGTAGGTTGCTAGAATTGTCTTCTTTCCAGTTCAGAAGATGGGAATGATGGTGGTAATCTTCCCATGGTGCCCCATCAATCATCATCGATTGAATGATTCCTTCGTCTGTAGAGTTTACTTGCGACCAAGGATATGAAGGGGTGCCATATTCCTTAGACCTATCTATCCAAACGCTTGATGAGCATTGATGCGGGTGTGCCTCCGATGCTGAAAACATTGATTGCTATAATATTTCCAGTGGCGTTAGAGGCAATACCTAAATATGATCCATTTTAACATCATTTTCTGACATCTTTTGAATGGAAGATATCATATTGCAGGTTCCTACATTAGCCACTTCCGCCAAATTGGTTGGAGGGGGTAGGGAAAAAGTTCCCATTAATGTGGGGTCTTTTAGTAGGCCTACTCCGATATTTTGAAGTGCATTACGGATTCCATGGATCATTGGGATGCTTCCCGTAACTTGTGAACTGTTGGGGAAAAACATTTGTTGGTCGGTGATTGTAATTCCTCCTTGGGAAGGAAATGCAATTTTCCTAAAGTAGGTCGACACAACAGCTGCCATGGCATATATCTAGGGTCTTCCCAGTAGGATGTTGTAATCAAGGTTTCCGTCAATGACTTCAACATCGATTTCTACTGTTTTTCCCCCCAGTTCGAATTGCAAGTTACTTAATATCCCATACGGGGTGTATGCTCATCCATCAAATGCTTTTAATGTCATCGACAATCGCAACAAGGATGGAGACCCTAGAGTTTTCCAACAACTCATCGACATGATACATGTGGATGCCCCCTCATCAATAATTGTTCTATGAATAGTTTTGTTGAGGGCTTTCACTTGAATGAGGAAAGCTACTTGAGCTGGTAACTGAGGGTCGTATCCTTTGTGATTAAAAGATACAAGATTGGAATCCGTTGGGTAAACCCCACCTATTGCTGATAATAAAGCCTGCTTTTGGGAGGGGCAATTTTACAGTACCTCAAGAGTCGACATCGCGGAGGGCGATTGGGCTAAATCCTCCACTATATTATAGTTTTGTGTTGCTCTGGCACGAGGATTAAACATCGATTTGTGTACTACTCCATTTGGCGGTTTTATCGTTAATTCAGGAATGATGGGTGGCACAACTTCGGTCAAGGTTGTTGTTGAACTACTAGGTTGATCATTATCCTTGTTGTTCAACATCTGTGGATTCCTGTAATCTTTACTCCTTGTCGATATTAGAGCATCGTTCAGTTTCTTTGAAACCGAAAACATTAGCACTTGGGACGGGGAAGCATTTTCGCTAGCAACCAGATTTGTTCCTGGGTTAAAAAACAGATCAGTCAATACAGCCGAGGTTTTTGAACTTTTGAAGGATTTTCTAAGTTCACCTTTGTATGGATAGTCTCTAGTCCAATGATCCTCGTCACATATATTGCATGGACTTTTTGGTTTCCTATCCCCTGAAGGGTTTGCAGAAGATTTTTTAGGAGATGAGTCCCCCTGGTTCTTCTTCTTCCCTTGTTTTTTCCTCTTGCCTTCCGGTTGCTTGCGTTCTTTTCCTTTATCTGTCGACATGGCATTTACTTTCGAGGCTAGAAGTTCCTCATTTTCATTTTGACTCGAAACTGTGCGGGCCTTTTTCGACGTAGCCTTTACGGTTTTAATGCTTGTCGTACCTATCACGCCATCGCTAGCATGAGAGTCTTTGTTTGATTTAAGAGGCAGAGGAATGGAAAATTCTGGTCTAGGAGCATTAGGGAGTTTTTCGTAGAGCATGCTAGACTGAGTATAAATCAAGTCTAGATATTGTGCACGAGCAATAACTTGGTCTTCAGTGATGACTCCTCCCTTTTCCACATCTTTTGTAATAGCAGGTAACAGTGACTTAATAAACCATTCAGCTAATAGCTGATCAAGAAGATACGTTTTTACCATTCTACGACAACATCGCCATTCATGAATATGATCGGACATGTGAGTGGCTGTAGTTTGTTTTAAATTGGTAAGTAGCTCAGTTCCTATTTCGTACCTTATGGGTAACTGAAAATGGGTTAAAAAGGTTGTGGCTAGGGTACTGAAGTTATCAAACGAAGCTCTAGGCAATTTGATATACCACTTTGTTGTTGGACTAGTTAGCGTTCGCTGAAAGAGGCAAAGCCTGATCGAATCATCATTGAGAGTGTTCGATGAACACCATAGATGAAAGGTCATCACATGATTTGATGGGTCTTCACCCGAATTTCCATTAATATTAGGAATATTAAACGAAATTTTATGCAGAATCGTCAGCCACCAAGGGGCATAGGCAATTGGATCGTTCGTTAGTTGATTTAGATCTGGTAACTCTAAATTTTCCACAAAAGGCAACTATTGATTCAGGCTTGGTTGAGCATACCCAGGATAAGATGGAATCGCTTGAGCAGTTGGTCTTTACATACCAGCATAATGCATTTGATGTTGGTAACTTTGGTAAGGTTGATGGGCATAACCATTATGATATGGTTGATACGGCTTCCCATTACTTGCAAAGACTTGTTGCTCATATCCTTGGTAAGCTTGCTGGAATTGCGGTTGTTGGTATTATACTAGCCATGGTTGTGAAATCATGGGTTGTTGTCCAGTACTGACTATTTGACCAAGATGGGGGGTGGTGATCCCCATTTGAACCTGTGTCATTCCACTAGTTGGTGATTGCAGTTGTGTCATAGGTACAAGGGGTTGTTGCATTATAACCTGTGAAACTTGAGGTTGGCATACAACTGGCAACGCTTGTACTTGTGATACTTCAATAATAGCCGGCGTAGTGGGGATATTTGTCATAGGTAAACTTTGTTGCATTGAGCATACAACTCTTGGTTGTTGAGGCAGGATTGGCACCCAACCGCTAGTTGTAATTCTAGCATAACCCAAATTTTGTTGTGAACTCACGCATGGTTGTCCTTCCAAAGAAGGTAATGAAAGGGTATAGGGCCCTCCATACGACGGTAATCCAGTACTCAAAGGAATGATTTGCGTTTGGGGACAGTTTTCCCAAATTGACCCTGTGAAGTATCAATTTGTCGAGACTCAACGTAAGAGATTCTAGATATAATTCCGGACGAACAAACGGGAATAGTCCATACTATCAAAACAGCCCCTGGATGGACTCCATCCAACGCTTGAGAGCTGGATGGGATAGATGGCATGCCAGCGAACATTGTGAGAGTAGCAACATGAGCTTCTTTTGTTGATGTGTCAGGTAACACAGTTCTTGAAGTTGACGGCTGTTCAAACATATTAAGCCTATCCAAAAGATTCCTTAGCGATTCTTCAGGAACTTCCAATGGCGGCTGAATATCATCTGATGAAGAAGGATACAGGGCGATCCCAGCTCCAAGTTGCATTAGAGTGTTAGATGGAGGATCTTCCACAATCTCTTCTATGGCAATCAATCTAGGAGGAAGAGATAGACCGTCAGGTCCGTAAAATATTTCTGGTGCCAAAGAAGATATAAGTTTTGCAGCAACAGACGGTTGGGGAGTAACACCTTCTGAATCAGCTGTAGATGAAGTTGCTTCAAGAATAGAAGTGTTTACCATCACACTAGGATCAGTTGTAATGTCCTTTTATTGCTGCGGAATTTCTTCTGTGGAGGCAGGGATACCATAAATGTTCAGATAACCAGAGTCTCTGAGGATGTCAGAGTGCTTGCTCCAACCAACCTAGGGGAATTTGACCTGGTTAAACGAGTTCTCTTTGTCCAGAATGGTTTCACTTCCGGAGTCAACAACGGTTGACTCGTAAGTCTCTACGAATGAAGGGGTTTTGATTTACTTTCTTCCACGATTGCGGATTACTTGATCAACTCAAAATAAAAGGGGAAACTTTTTTCGAATTAAATGAATTTTAGACGCTTTGACACAACTTGTTTTTCAATTTTTAAGAGTCGAGAAAAAAGAAAAGATGACTCTAGTCGCCTTTGATTTTTAATGAGCTTGAAGTGACAAGTGCTCAGATGGACCTTTTCTTTTAAGGAGTCTGAAAATGAGCAAAATAGACTTCTCTGGAAATCTAGGCAGAGGGGATTACCAAACCAATCACAAAACTACAGAATACTTTTTATGGTATGGCAGTCAATCTTCCCGAATGTTGTGTTCAGTGCATTGCGATCCATAGGGCGGCAGACACAGCTTCCTAAGGATAAAGGATGCAGCCTATTGTGGTCTCCCAATATATACTCGACGATACGTGGGAGCACAAGTCCGTACTGGCACTTGCCGTCTCGGAGTGGAGGAATCACCCAACCAACAATGAAAACAACAGTTACCAGGTTTTACGACGCCGGAATACGTCTCTAGCCTAGACCTCTAGATGTTGTGCGTTAGGTTCCAAAGCGTTGTTAGATTCATTAAATTTATTTTAAGTTGATATTGTTTAAAAATTTGCCTTTCAGGTTCACCGCGTGATGTGTATAAAATTACTAAAATCCAGTCTAAGATGATAAACAATTGTTTAATCTTCTTTTGGCAATGAAAATCCTAGCTACTAAGGAAAGAAAGTTGAGAATCTTTCAACAAAGAGCACAGAGCACACACTAAATTCACTGTCCTAAATCAAACCAAGCAGTCTAAATGCAAATGCACATGCATGTATTTGTTTTCAGCCTTCTTAATGTATAAATGACGATAAGAAAACTAAGTGAAAATCTGAATTATTTTCAAAGCGACAATACTCAACAAATTTCTTCTCAAAATGAAGTGAAGGTAAGAGAGACACTTTGCAATTTCGAAATGAAAATTGCTTTTTGACACTTTAAAAACTACTAATTCAAATCATATACAAGAGTAACTATATAATCGACTATCAAGAACAATGGGATTGTCTTCTATGACTGAAAAGGACAGTTACGACACTTTCATATTAAGAAACGACAGCTCGACTATGCTACTTCTTTGTAAAAGAGAACTGAAAATGGCGCACGATACATAAAAACACTTACAGTTCTTTGCACAATAGACGCAGAATGATGTAAGAGAGGGGGGTTTTCACAGAGATATACTGACCACAGACAGCAAAACTCCTGAATAGAACTGAAAATAGTGAAGGAAAAACCAAAGTCTGAAGGTAAAGTTAACCTTCCCTGACCATTGCACCTGTCACACAATGAATTCAGTATGCAGCACACCTACTGCACACAGGAAGTGTGATGCATATAGACTTCCTTGAAGGCAGGGTGTGATGGTACCAGTGCAAGACTTTTAAACAATATTTGCTCATAATTTGCAATTCAGTTCAAGGATTTAGGCCGAGTAAGTGATGTTCAGTAAATGTAAATCACAGGGGTTGATCTAAGGAGGTTACTAGAGCCAGCACTTAGGGAAATTAGAGCATTTGCAGATCAATTATTTAATTCATAAAAAAAACCCGGAGATAGACAAAAGCATCATTGATCTACTTTGCATTTGTATAACAAATGCAGTTCGAAGGCTAGCTGGCTTGACTTTAGGCTCCGTCTATAAGTTTATAAAAGAAACAAAGATAGGCTAACAAACAATCTAGTCACTCGCCAACGAAGTCGCCATTTTGTTACCAGGAATAGTGTCCACTTGGAGCTGATGTTCCCACTAAGACTGGTAGCTATCTTAGAAACAAACATGTAAAGTCTACTTTCGCTTTCCTTTATGAAAATAGATAAGAGTGGAACAAAGGACACCAACCTTAGTCTTGCGCTTGGTTCCTTATTTGATTCATCTCCTTCCTGATAGAGCTTTGCCACTTCTTCTTCATTTTCCCAGCTTCAAAGAGCACCTATGGAATCAAAGCAACATACTACTATCGAAGAATAGAGATCTATATTCATAAATAACACATGACCAGATATGTGTTAACCATACAAATGCATATATAATGAAACATACAAGAATATGGAGGAAAACTTGAATAAATTCATTAAGATCAAGAATAGCAAGAGGATTACAACCATATGTTCTGACCCAGCATCATCCTCCAGCGAGAAATCCCTTCTTCACCTTAAGTAAAGCTTAGATCACCCAACACTATGAAGTTTCTCCAGAAAATCAACAGCACTTCTCTACAAGATACAAAATTCCAGCCTCTGGATCTCTGTGATGAGGGATCCATATATAGATGATTGTAGGGGGGTGAGTCATCTTCTGGGGTCTTGATTAGTGTCCTCTCTCAGATAGTTCTTGATTCCACTTGGAGACTGATGATCTCTTACTCATCCTTGGTCGAAAACAGAGAAGCAAGTGTTAGAGGGGAAGCTTCTGGAAAATTCCATGATCTTCCACATCGCAAATTGTCCCTGCCACTTGTCCATTCCCGACCATCGCACCCTACAGAGGGGTCATTCAGTATGCATCGCACCCTTTACACTGGGAAGGTGATATGCATCACACCCTCTACACTGGGTATTCGGTATGGTCCAGTTTTGATCATTTTTGAGCAGTTTTTAGTGGAGAACTTCTGGGAGATGATGTAATCAGCTGACCTTGTTCCTTCAGGCAGTGAAGCAACACTTTTAGGGACTTAGGAGCCCTTAGTTTATGGACATTTATGATTGGGGTTGCAGTGCCCAAAAATGTCTATAACACGCATCAGCTTCCAACAACTACTCTGGAAACGCCACACCCTTTAAGGTACAAGTTAACTTTGAAATCCCCATATTCAAAAGTCAAATAGACACAGATGTCGTATATAAATGGTTAAATCTACTAGAGGGTTATTTTTCTGTTCATGATTTTTCCAGTTGGGAAAAGATTATTTTCGCTCTTCTCAAAGCATCCCCCCACGTCAAGGACTGGTGGGAAACCTACTGCGAGAAAAAGGATGAAAGTACGAACTCACTGTTTTCAGCCACTCCCACTTGCAATTCATTCTAGGATGCCATCAAGGAGTAGTACTACCCTATCAAGAGCTATGATGACAAATACATAAAGTGGACCACGCTGAGACAGGGAAGGTACCAAGGTGTGCCAGTGTTCACAAAAATTTTTCATACCCTTCGCACACAGTTGGATGTCAGGGACTCTGAGCTGCTTTTGGTACTCAAATACCACAATTGCCTACATAGATACATCCAGGATGAGATGGAGTTCTTGAACATCTCCTTGCTTGGCACGGCGTATCGATATGCTGTCAAGATTGAGCAAAAGTTTAAGCAAAAGAAGCGAGCATTTGGATCTGCAAATCCAAAGCAAGGGAAAGGCTTCCTCAAACCGCAAAACAAAGGACAAATCCAAGGTGGGGTGACCGAAGACAACCCGTCAAAGCTGCAAGAAAAAAACAACACCACAAAGAAAAAGGACATAGGAAATCGATGTGAGTTCCATAAGAGCCCAAATCACAACATAAGTGAGTGTCGGACCAAGCAATCATTGGTGGCCGAGTTGAAGGCTTCAGAATCAAATGCATGTTTCAACCCTGAGTCAGAACCTGACAAGGGGAATGGCAAATGGAATTAGATCATTGACATGGAGCCCAGCACCACTGTTGCCACTGCCAAGATCCAAAAGAACGAGCCTAAATACCCAGAGGAGGGGGGGCATCTTTTCCACTCAGAGATGTGGATGAAGGGTTCACCGTTGCAATTCATTATCAATAGTGGCAGCAAAAAGAACCTCATTTTAGCAGAGGTCATGAAGCGGTTGGGCCTACCGACTACACCACACCTGCAGTTGTACAATATCAGGTGGCTTCACGAAGGATGAGATCTCTGAGTTCACCAGCAATGTCACCTTCCCTATAGCGTCAAGCCCTTCATAGATGAGGTATTATGTGATGTTGCACCTTTGGATGTTTGTGATGTATTATTAGGCCATCCATAATTGTGGACGTGACATGTTCTGTATGAGTCAAGGCCTCACGCTGTTATTATTTCTTTGGGTAATTTATTATAGAGGATACCAGAGGTAGCCCCACTTACTGCCACCTCTTTGATCACTGCTAAGAAATGCAGCAAGCTCATCTCCTAGACTAGGAAATTCATTTTTTGTCTAGTTTGCTCCCAATGTAAGGGGAAGATCGTTTCCACACCCATGACCCCTGTGAAGGGTTCCTCCACGCAAAAGCAGCAACAGAGGGATATGGTCATGAAAGTAGATAGGAACATCTTCTTCTCACCTACAAGGACACCATTGCACTATTAGGTACCACACAAGTTTCCAGTGGGAAACAAATTATGGTTGCATCAGCAAAAAGAACGCCTTACAAGAGCCCATTAGAAGATCAGACCACTCCGACATGGTCGTTACACAATTACCAAGGCTGTGGGAAACAATTCTTTGGAGCATAACATTCCCCCATTCCTTTGCTTTCATCGAGTGTTCAATGTGGACCACCCTCGACCTTGCTTCCCACCATTACTAGACACATCAGAGGTTGCAGAACAACTCACCAAGGACCCAACTCAGTTGAAGCTTCCTCATCTCAGGGAGGAACTCAACGCAATGGGGACCATTGATTCCTAAGGGGGAAGGAATGATACAGGGGGATGTTTGTGGCCACCCACATATCCCACTTGGGCCCCCACACCTATCTCTTTTAGTTTTTCAGTTTCCTTAGCTGTAGCACAATTTACTATTTTTAGCATTTTTTCGAGTCGTGAACTTCCAGAGTTGTTTTGAGGCCCTAAACGATGCTTTTTGGGAAATATGGGAGCAATATTTTATCATGGACTGATGTTTCTCTTCCCAAATTTTTAGTCCTCGGATAGTTCTTTCTAACTAGCTATTATGCGCATCAAACGGAGATTGTATGCCAAAGTTACGACCCCAGGAAGTTGATGTACCAATTTACCCAAATGGGGCCCATAGTTTGGCATTTCATCTCCTAGGTTTAGGTTTTTGGATGTTTAGGGTTTTTCATTGTTTCTCAACAATAAATAGGCCTTCGAGCCTCATTGTAAAATAGTTCAAAAGCATGCAACCACCACATCTCTTCTTAGAGATAAGCTACCATCGCCCGAGCTAGTTTATTTCCATTTCTGTTTGTAAGCATATTTCAATATTCTCCATTAATGAAATGAAGTATTATTTCCACTACATCTTTGTATTTATGGTTATATCTATAATTTATTGTGTTCCTATTTAAATCTGGATCAGTCCATTGATTTCCATGAGTACGCTATGACCACTATGATGGTTTTGAGGCAGGCATATGCCCTGGTTTGTGTATCTTCCGATGCGAGGAAGCCTTGCCAAGGGATGGAGTGCCTGAGATGGGGGTACCAACGAAACTTGGAAGGTGAGTGACTGCATGGAAGGGTTGATTGGATTTCCTGAGGGACTGTGTAATAGTGAAGGGATGAGCAGGGGTGGATTTGTTTTGGTCATTAGCATTGCCAGATGCAATCAAATGCACATTCATTAGGGGAATTTTGAGGTCTAAAATGGGCCTCGTAAGGAAAATGTACAACCAAAATAAACTTTATAAGGACCAATAAGATTCAATATGATGATTTCAACCATGGGGGATGATTCACCACTTTTGGAGTAAAAAAGTAAAAAAAATAATAAATAATAAAACAATAAAACTACTTTTTCAACTCGTATTTTCAACTTATCTCCTTGATGTTCTACTCATCTTTTATCAGGAGTACTCATTGGATGCTAAATTTAATTCCTCATCCAAGGAGTACCCATATCCAAGGTGTACCCATGTTTCATACTTTCGATGGACCCTGCTACAAGAAAAATGAGAAATACATGAAAAAATGTGACTGCAATAATGTTTTTCATGTATTTCTCATTTTTCGTGTAGTAGGGTCCACCAAAAGTATCCAACATTGGTACTCCTTGGATGAGGAATCAAATTCTACATCCAACAAGTGTTTTTGCTTGAAATTTGAGTAAAACCATAGGGAGACAAGTTGAAAACATGAGTTCAAAAATTATTTTTTCTTTTTTCCCTCTAAAATGTGATGATGTAATCTAATTTTATTTTATTATTTTCACTATTATTTTATAATTTCCTTAGGAGACCAATTTTATACGTCAAAACTCCCCTCATGGGGAGTACACCCTAGAACAATGAGCTGATAATTGTTCACTGAGAGGACAAGTGACACAGGATTGTAGCGCTGGACATTGGATGCAGATTTGACTTTGCATTGGATTCTAAACTTCCTAGGAAGGACGTGAATCCTAGTATTAATTTGAGGGTGGAGGTATGAGCCTCTAGATTCCCTTGTTGTAGATGCAAGTATCATATCCTTTTATTTGTTGGTTGAGAAAATGAACATATGTGTATATGTGTGTATTATTTTAAAAATTGTATCGAGCTAGTTTATAAAGCTCCATATACAATATGGTTATTTGTTGGTTGAAGAAAATGTGTATATGTATATGTGGTTAGTGTAAATACTGTAATGGGTTGTGTTATAAATCTCCAGTAAACAATATGTTTTTCATGTTTCAGTGGTGGTCATTGTAAATACTGCAACGATTTGTGTTATAAATCTCTCCATGGGTAGTATGTTTCGTTTTCAGCAGTCTTGTGGCTATAGGTGTTGTTGAACATCGAGGGTAGTGCTCCCCCAAGGATAGGGTTCCGTAACAACCCTGGTTAAAAACTCATGTAAAATATATAAATACCACAGATGATGGGACATGTATTTCAAGTTGAATGGCGAGGGAAACATCCTAATGGGTGTTGATTCAATTTATTATGGATAGGGAAATTAGCAAAGGCAATGGCTAAGGCTTTGGAAAGGAAAAAAGTCATTTTGGCGCATTTATTTATGAAAATAATGGAGATTAGGAGAAAAGGAAGGTGAAAGATCACATGTTGCATGTGAGGAAGAAATTAAAGGAAAATAATGGAAAATGAAGAAAATAGAGGCCTCATTCATAAAAAGGCTTATGAGGATTAGTTGGCAAGCTCTCGGCTCAAGCTTGGTCAATGTAACCTTTTGTTAGCTCAATTTTTGAGCTCTCTCATTATTTTCTCTCTCTCTCTCTCTCTATTATCGGAAAATCTAGTGTCCACTTGGAGCTACTAGTCCCACTGAGACTGGTAGCTATCTTAGAAACAAACAAACTAAAACTACTTTCGCTTTCCTTTATGAGAAGTAGATAAGAGGGGAACAAAGGACACCAACCTCAGTCTTGTGATTGGTTCCTTGCTTAGTTCCTCTCCCTTCTAACAGATATTTGCCGCTCCTCTTTCGTCTACCCAGCTTCAAAGAGCACCTATTAAATCAAAGCAGCATAATACTATCGAAGAACAAAGATCTACAATCATAAGTAATACAGGACCAGATATGTATTGGCCACACAAATTCATATATCATCAAACATACAAGAATGTGGAGGAAAACTCGAATAGCTTTATTAATATCAAGAATAGCAAAGAGGATTACAACCAATTGTTCTGACCCCGCGTCATCCTCTCAACATGAAAGCCCTTCTTCACCTCATGAAAAGCTTAGATCACCCAACACTATGATGTTGCACCAGGAAACCAACAACACTTCCTTACAAGATACAAGATTCCAGCCTCTGGATCTCTGTGATGAGGGATCCATATATAGATGATTGCAGGGGGGTGAGTCAGCTTCTGGGATTTTGATTAGTGTCCTCTCTCTGATAGTTCTTGATTCCACTTGGAGATTGATGATATCTTACTCATCCCTGGGTGAATTCAGAGAGGCAAGTGTCACAAGAGAAGTTTCTGGAAGATTCCATGATGATCCACCTTGCAAACTATCTCTGCCATTTGTCTACTCTTGCCCATCACACCCTACAGAAGGGCTTTCCAGTATGCATCGCACCCTTTACACTAACCAGATGAGATGCATCGCACCCTCTGCATTGGGCAGTCTGTATGGTCCAGTTTTGACTAGTTCTGAGCATTTTTTTGTGGAGAACTTCTGGGAGATGATGTAATTAGCTGACCTTGTTCCTTTAGCGCATGAAGCAACACTTTTAGGGACTTAGGAGCCCTTGGTTTATGGACATGTATGATTGGTGTTGTAGTGCCCAAAAATGTCTATAACAGTTGCCCCCTAAAGCATGAGGTCGTTAATATTTTGATGTCATGTGAAATGCTTTATCATGAGGATCCAAAGTTTTTTCGAGCTGGAAGATGACCTGTAATAAGATACAATACAATACATTCTCTTCATAATATTTTTCATGATTTAGCTGAGGTGGGCATTCCCATGATCAGCTTTATAAATTCATTTTCATGTACATAGGACAGACAACCGCCTGTGTAGCAAACTGATGATTCGGACGGAGTCATCATCATTTGATTCAGATGATCATCTATTCGGCAATGATGTACATTTGATGTCTTTATACTCCTGAATATATCGCAACTCGGATGGATGAAACTAGATCCGGGGTCTTCAAACTCGTTCAATCTTCACTCGGAGTACAAGTCGATCCATGTGAAGGATGTTCAGGAGTCGAACATGGAAAGACATCGCCTGGTTACCAGCCAATGATGTAAGTTGTTAACAGGTGTGAGAGGAATCACCAATAATGATGATGACCCTCAAGGTACTGTAGTACAATTCGCATGGTGTGAAAAAGGGACTTGGTGTCAAACACCAGGCAAAATCTTTCGATCGAAGGCCATTGATGTAAACCTGTCGCCGGAAGTGAGAAACTTGCCATTGAGGCATACAAGCTTAAAAGTACTAAAAGGGTTGTTCCTAGGTCGACTTATTGGATAATGAGCTGATGTCGATAAGAAGTGACCCGTCGTAGGAGGGCCTTAATGAATCCCACATCTACGACACGGAATGGAGCAAATGATTTTGGAGGTGAAAACAATCTGATGATACAAGGTTCAGGGTGGCAGTCATGAAAGAATGGAGTGTGAATGTATTGCAGTGGATGAGACACAGGTGAACTCTCTGAGCGACTGCTCTTGAACATACCCGCAACACTGACATGAATTGGTAGCGTTAACCCCAAAGATGGATGGTGTGATGGACCAATGGTGATATGACTGGTGAACGAAATAACCCAACCTGACTTGAACGTGGAGTGAAAGTGTCATGTTCAAGAGCGACTTGCTACCAATAAAGTTTCTTCAAGTTTTCTTCCCAATTTCCCCAGTCATTGCTGACCAGTACCTCTTTATTTTTATCAAGCTTGAGGAGGATAACATATGCTTGTTCTATAATCCGCCCTTCGGGCAAACCCGTCGCTATGTTTTAACAAGCCTAGCGATAGTGAAACTCGTTCTCGTCCATTTGGACAAGTTTGTCGCTATTTTTTTAACGAGTTTAAAGACAATGATAACTCGGTCCTTTTTCAATTTTAGAGAGTCTGAAAAGGGATAGAAAGGAAACTCCAATGATTCTTTTTCGTCATATAATCCCTTAAGTCCGAAAAAGTATAAAATAATATGAAAGGGATGAATTTTTGATATTTTTAATGAGCCGAACAAGACAAGCGCTCAATATTTTTGTGTAATAATCCCTCATGTCCAAAAAGATTAAAATCTAGAGGAGGGATAGCACTTTCGATAGCTTTAACGAGCTGGAGAGGCCAATCGCTTGGCAATCTTTTCATATTTTACGATTCAGGTGAAAAGAGCTTAAAGGAGACTCGTTGTTTGACGAACGAGTGATAATTTTGGGTAGCAGCTGATTCCAGGTAAGGTTTGGAATTTTCCAATCATGGCAGTGTCACAAGGATGGGTAACAAGATCACTCGTCGCAGATGTTCCTCAAAAAGGGTAAACAATCAAATGGAGGTGTATGATCAGCCAAACAGAGTGGAGGTGATGATGAGAACACGACCAAGGCTCAAAAGCTGATGATAATGCATTCACAATGGTTATTTACCAGAGATTGGTTCATTTTGTAATGAGCTTAAACTCTGGAGGAAACATTTGCTCATTGCTTAGGTTTAATTTTTAACGAGCTTGAACTTCACATAAAAATTTCTCGTGCCAGTCATATAATAAGGATATCTCATCTATAGATTCCATTTTTTATGGAGCTTGCACCTTTCAAAGCTTTGCCCCGCATCCTTTCTTTATGCAAGTTAGGAACGACCAATCCTACGAGTTTAAAGGGTTTGAGAATCTACAAACTAAGAAAATAAATGGTCGCTCTTCGCTTGCATGCAAAAAGGTTTGCATGCCCCTGGGTATAGTGAAAGATTTCTAGGCTACCATTTAGAAGTTATCGCATCTACAAGACAGTTTCCATCCACATAGGAGATAGAAACACTTCCTGGCTTAGTCCATCTAGACAAATGTGATTCCAACTCCAACCACCTAACCTTGACGAGGGAATGTTATTCCGGTCTAATCCGCTTTTTCTATACGGATGAGTGTCAGACCAGTCATTTTCCTTTGCGGAAACCTACTCTATACCTAGAGTTTCCCTGCCGGAGCAGGCCAGGGTGCATGCTCCCTGGGTTTCAGTCATGTCCTCTCGAATTACTTGCACTCTTCAGGTGGACAAACTAGATATTGATGAGACATTCCTTACGTGAAAAGACCATTTAGGGATGGCATTTGACTATTAGCTATGTGTGAGCCGAGGAATAAAAATTGGTCTAAAAGCTGGACCACTCGGCCTTCATGCGGAAAATACATTACTCTAAAGAGTGAGGAGACAATCGCTCCCATGCTATAAATATAGTCACGCCCAAGGAGTATATTATAGTCTAGAGGTCCTTGGACTACCATTACGTTCATATAAATGGTTTTGCTTCTCAACGTTATGGGCACATTGGGAAGGATCGCTAATGGTCGACTGGTTCCTTTGTCAAAGCCTGTCGGATTTCTCATCTCAGGTAGAAGCGATGGCGAACCAAACGCTTTCCAAGCAGTCGAGGAAAGGATACTCACAGAAGCCCCTTCATCTATGATGGTACCGACCATGACCATTCTGTAAGCTTGTACAATGATTTCGAATGGTACTCTAGCCGGTAAACGGGGTTTGCCTAGTAGATTCCAATCAAAGGAAACTACTAGGTTGCTTGGAGGTGGGACCGAATAGACGGACGGATATGACTCTGATGAAATTCCTTCCTACGGTAAAGGAATGGGTAGCTTTCCCCCATGTTCATCGAAGTTTGTGTTTATGAAAGGAATTTGAAAGGTGTCGTTCTCATTCTCTTCAGTGACTGTATCATATGAAGACGGACCTTCTGAAGGCAAGACTGGGTCAACTGCTGCCTCGACCTTTTGACTTTCATCTGGTGTGGATTCAGAGGGTTTATCTTCAATGATAGACGCTTCGACCGACCACAATGGTGTGTCAGTCAGATTTTCAACCAGTGACAGACTCGGCAAGAGTTTCTTATATCCAGGAGGAAGTCATAGTTGTGAAGCCAGACAGTTATCCAAAACTCTTTTAGCTTCATCTAGGAAGGGACAACGGTAGACGACGTGATCGCCTTCACACAGTTTATAAGGAAATTTACATTTCCTTTTCTGTCCAGATACTTTGCTTTCACTAGTTGACGGTGTACTTTCAACACGATCAGAGGTTGATGACACTGGATTGTGCAAATGAGGAGACCAGTCCCTTAAGATTCGAGGGATGCAAGGACATTCTGGATGATAGTGGTCTCCTTTCCAAATGACACATGGAGAATTAGCCTGCTTGGATGGTGCAGTGTGTGGATTTTCGCTAGACGATGCACGGTTGCCCCTTTTTGCCTTTGGCTCCTTCTTCTTCTTTTCATTCTTCCCCTTCTCCTTATTCTCCTTCTTAGTTACTTGATCTTCAGCTTTACTAGCTTCATCAAGTGAAGAGGAAGGAGGAGAGGGAGAAACGAACGAAGTAGAAGGTTGGGGGGTAACTATAGTATCATCTAGTTGCTGACTTGATTGTTTAGGAATTACAGTATTCTGAATGACAGAGGTAGAGAAGAGCCATATGGGCAAGCCAATTGTCAACCCTGGAAGTGACAATGTGGCCATATGGGGTGCACCAACATCTCCCCAAGAGGAGAAAGGACTAGGAATTCCTCCAAGGGGAAATCCTTGGTTGGTAGACTCCATGTTTCTCAACCTAAAGACCAACGAGGGAATAGTGATTTTATTCCAATTAAAATAAATTTTAGATGCTTTGACACAACTTGTTTTTTCAATTTTTAAGAGTCGAGAAAAAACAAAAGATGACTCTAGTCGCCTTCAATTTTTAATGAGACTGAAGTGACAAGTGCTCAAATGGACCTTTTCCTTTAAGGAGTCTGAAAAGGAACGAAAGGGACTACTCTGGAAATCTATTATAGAGTGATTACCAAACCAATTGCAAAACTGCAGAATACTTTTTACAGTACGACAGTCAATCTTCCCAAATGTTGTTTTCAGTGCATTGCAATCGATAGGGTAGCAGACATGGCTTCCTAAGGATAAAGGATATAGCCTATTGTGGTCTCCCAATATATAATCGACGGTACGTGGGAGCACAAGTCCGTACTAGCACTTGTCGTCTCAAAGAGGAGGAATCACCCAACCAGCAATGAAAACAATAGTTACCAGGCTTTACAATGCCAAAATACGTCTCTAGCCTAGACTTCTAAATGTTGTGCGTTAGGTTGCAAAGCATTTTTATGTTCATTGAATTTATTTTAAAGTTGATCTTGCTTAAGAAATTTTCCTTTCAGGTTCACCGCGTGATGTAGATATACAATTCCTAAAATGCAGTCTAAGATGATAAACAATCATTTAATCTTCTTTTGCAATGAAAATCCTAACTACTAAAGAAAGAAAAATGAGATTCTTTCAACATAGAGCACAGAGCACACACTAGATGCACTGTCCTAAATCAAACCAATAAGCAGTCTAAATGCAAATGCACATGCATGTATTTGTTTTCAGCCTTCTTAATGTGTGAATGACAAGAAGAATGCTAATTACAAATCTGAATTATCTTTTCAAAGCGATAATATTAACAAATTTCTCTTCAAAACGAAAGGAAGATAACGACGACACTTTTTTTTTTGTAAATTAGGCTACTTCTATTATTATACAAAAAGTTACAAAAAAGATTACATCGAGGCTGGCCTCAAAAATTCACCATACTGAGATGGATTTAGCAGAGCTTTAACACTGGAGTGTAAAACTACCCTTGAAATCTGACTTGTCCAACAAACCCTTGATAACTAGAGGACAGACAATTGTCACAGACCATAACTAGAAGACTAACAGATTGACAAAATCCGGAACCAACTGAAATATAGACAAATTGACACAGACCATACTAACAGTCCCAGGCTTTATCCCGAGAGTGATACAGACTACGATAGAGCAACAAACATAGGTGTAAATGAAAACCGCCTCCGACCTAAACAGAGCTGAGCGTCGCTTAAGCTTGTCAAAAATTATCCAACGAAGAAGGCTGAGAACTCAAATTACCAGACAAACACACTTGAACCGCCAAAACAGTCATCGTGAATCATGTCCTGACCAAAACAACGTGGAGGCAGACTCAAACATCCACAAAGGTGGATGGCTGCTCCTCAACGATCCTGCATCCGTATTGATCCGACACGCTGGAGTCTGTTTATGGAGCGTCGTCTTTAGCCGGCTTGCTTGGACCCGCCACCGCACCCGAGGCTTCCGCAGGCTGAGCTCTTTGACAGTGAACAGGAGAAGGAGGCCTATGCTCCTTAGAGACTTCTGGTGGTGCCGCATTGTCGCACTTCTCAATCCGAACAGACACAAAGTAGGTTGAATTGTTTAGGGAACAGAGGAAGCGAAATCGAGTTGAGGGATGAGAGTTGTGCTCACATGCAGCTACACGAGCTCGACCTCTGCCTCTACCTCGGCCTCGCCTTGCACCACGAGAGTCAATTCTGTCTGAGGAGGATTCCGTGGTGTGAGAGGAGCGCTGAGGATTAGCTCTTCCTCTGGAACCTCCCTGAGACACACCCCTTCGAATAATAAGGCGGAGCCGCTCTCGCGGCATTCTGGAATGCTATGAGAAATAAGACTGGAGCTGGGTCTGCAGAGAGAGCTAGGACTCCTTGAGCCAAGAGGCACAGAGAGCCTAGAACCCGTGCACATAGGCGTAAAGGCTAGCAAGAGCTCATAAGGGAAGGGATTCCAGGCAGCGGGGACACAAAGGGGCGCGGCAAGAATAGACACAGAGAGCCGACCATTAAAAATCACAGGAGCGCTGAGGGGCGCAATGGGGACAACGAGAGCTTGATACTTACAGATGGTATATCCAGGGCACCCAAAGGAAGAGATCGAGGCCTTCTGAGTTGAGGGTCGAGGTCTAAACCTCTGAGACCGCTGCCAAGGCCCAAAAACCAGCAGCAAACCTAACAAACAATGCATCCAAAGCCAGACAGCAAACAGAACGGACTTAAGGAAATGGATGACCAGCACAGGCTGGCGCTTAATATACTGCAAAGCGTCGTCCCAAGCCATGTGCATACCAACGCAGCACGACTGCATACCAATTGCCGGAGAAACAGAACACGGGCGAGCCATTATGCAATGGGCGGCTAGTTGCAGGGCGAAGTTAAGGCCCTCCTTCAATTTAACACGACGGGGGTGGTAGGCCCGTAGATATGCTTGACAGATGGCGGATCTGGGTTGCCACTTGCCCAGTGGGAAGCCCACCTCTGTACCACCCTCTTTAATATTCACCCGCAGCTGGGAGATAACGACGACACTTTGCAATTTTGAATTGAAAATTGTTTTCGACACTTGAAAAACTACTAATTCAAATAAAATAAAAGAGTAACAGTATAATTGACCATCAAGAATAATAGGATTCTCTTCTATGACTGAAAACGACACTTGCGACACTTCCAAATCAAGAAACGACAGTTCGATTACGCTATTTCTTTGTAAAAGAGAACTGAAAATGGCACACAATACATAAAAACATTTACAGTTCTTTGCACAATGGAGGCGGAATGATGGAAAGGAAAGGGGTTTCCACAGAGGTATACTGATCACAGACAGCAAAACTCCTGAATAGAGCTGAAGAGAGTGAAGAAAAACTAAAGTCTGAAAGAAAAATTAACCTTTTCTGACCATCGCACCTGCTACACATGGAATCCAGTATGCATCCCACCTACTACACATGAGAGGTGCGATGCATACATATTTCCTTGAAGAGAGGGTGTGATGGTACCAGTGCGAGACTTTTACTTGGTCTTTGGTCAGAGTTTGCAGTTCAGTTCAGGGATTTAGGCCGAGCAAGTGATGTTCAGTAAATATAAATCACAAGGGTTGATCTAATGAGGTTACTAGAGCCACCACTAAGACAATTAGAGTGTTTGCAAATCGATTGTCTAGTTTATAAATAAAACCCGGAGATATCCTGAAGCAGCATTGATCTACTTTGCACTTGCATAGCAAATGCAATTCGAAGGCTAGCTGGCTTGACTTTAGGCTTCGTCTGTAATTTTATAAAACAAACAAATATAGACAAGTAAACAATCTATTCGCTCCCCAATGAAGTCGCCATTTTGTTATCAGGAAATCTAGTGTCCACTCGGAGCTGCTAGTCCCACTAATACTGGTAGCTATCTTAGAAACAAACAAACTAAAACTACTTTCGCTTTCCTTTATGAGAAGTAGATAAGAGGGGAACAAAGGACACCAACCTCAGTCTTGCGTTTGGTTCCTTTCTTAGTTCCTATCCCTTCCGACAGATCTTTGCTGCTCCTCTTTCATCTACCCAGCTTCAAAGAGCACCTGTGAAATCAAAGCAACATAATACTATCGAAGAACAAAGATCTACAATCATAAGCAATATAGGACCAGATATGTATTGGCCACACAAATGCATATATCATCAAACATACAAGAATGTGGAGGAAAACTCGAATAGCTTTATTAATATCAAGAATAGTAAAGAGGATTACAACCAATTGTTCTGACCCAACGTCATCCTCTCAGCATGAAAGCCCTTCTTCACCTCATGAAAAGCTTAGATCACCCAACACTATGATGTTGCCCTAGGAAACCAGCAACACTTCCTTACAAGATACAAGATTCCAGCCTCTGGAACTCTGTGATGAGGGATCCATATATAGATGATTGCAGGGGGGTGAGTGAGCTTCTGGGATTTTGATTAGTTTCCTCTCTCTGATAGTTCTTGATTCCACTTGGAGATTGATGATCTCTTACTCACCCCTGGGCAAATTCAGAGAGGCAAGTGTCATAGGAGAAGTGTCTGGAAGATACCATGATGATCCACCTTGCAAACTATCTCTTCTATTTGTCTACTCTCGCCCATCGCACCCTACATAAGGGATTTCTAGTATGCATCGCACCCTTTACATTGAGCAGGTGAGATGCATCACACCCTCTGCACTGGGCAGTCTGTATGGTCCATTTTTGACCAGTTCTGAGCAGTTTTTTGTGGATAACTTCTGGGAGATGATGTAATCAACTGACCTTGTTCCTTTAGGGCATGAAGCAACACTTTTAGGGATTTAGGAGCCCTTGGTTTATGGACATGTATGATTGGAGTTCTAGTACCCAACAATGTCTATAACACTCTCTCATACTCTTGGAGACTTAGAGTTTTCTTGGAGCACTCTTGGTGGGTGTTTCATACTTGGATTCTCAGAGCAAGAAGGAAAAGGAAGAGCAGGAAATCGAAAGAGGGCATTAGGATCAACAACTACATAAAATTTTCTTACAGGTATTGAGTTACATGTATGTTTCCCTCACTAGTTTTGGCATGCATGGCATATGTATGTGGATTCTTGGTCATGATCTATCGTTGGCATGGAGGATTTCCTGGACAATGGATTGCCTAGCCTTTCCATTTCCTAGATAGCCATGGTTATTGTGGGTTTACTTTCATTATTTGTTTTTGGTTGGTTCTCATGTTTCCTTATCTTTGGTTGAGTTACTGGTTCCTGGAGCCTTGGTTGAACAAACGCTCTGGAGCCCTGTAACAATTACTTGGGTTGAGGTACTAGCCCCATATCCTTGGTTGGACAAATGCTCTGGAGGCCTTGGTGGGTTGAGTTGCTAGTCCTAGAGCCTTGTTTGGACAAACGCTCTAGAGATGTGTAACAATTTGGGTTGAGTTGCTAGTCTTGTAGCCTTGGTTGGACAAACTCTCTAGATCCCAACGACACCTGTGGGTTGAGTTACTAGTCATGGAGCCTTGGTTGGAACAAATTCTCTATAGCCCTTGATGGTTGGGATAGACACAAATCTGATAATGGTTTTGTGATGTCCGATCATGAGGTGGAATCAATGTTCGATGGGTTGAGGTGGATGGCCTCTAGAAACCCTCGATGAGTTTTTATTGATGTGTTTTATGAGATACCACATTCATGCTTGGAATATGGCATGAGGGTGAATTACTAAAGAGAGATTTAGCTCAGTCATTTTACGGTCGGGTGGAACACGGAAGTCCCATCCTGGGTTTGGATTTTTCATCATTAATGAAATGTTATTTCTCCTTGTATTTCTATGAGAATTTTGATAGATTATATGTGGTTAATGTGGTTGTACTCTCATGAGTATTTCTATTGTTGTTATGTTGGTTATGTATGTGTTTTATGACAACAACTATGTATGGCTTTCACCATGTTTTTACTTGTAATTGAATGATCAATTTATCTATGACCTAATCAATGGAATGGTAGTTGATGCGTTTGAGGCATTGATGGTTCTTAGTGATTCTCAGCTAAATATGAGACCACTATGCGCAAAACCATTATTTACACTTGTTTTTTACATATTCATGACATGTTTGATGAAATCTCCGTCATGGCTAGTTGGGGTCCAATCAAGGTTTCATTCAAACATTTTCTTTAGTAATGCCATTTCCATGTTATTTTATTGTTCTAAAGGTGTCATGAAATTTTGGGTAGTGACCAGGGCTTTGAGCCTAAAAAAGTGGCTCAAAACCCAAGGACGTTGGCATAACACTGACAAATTTAGTCTCTAGACATTGGCAGGAAAGATTGTGAGAGCAACTTTGGGTTTTTGGACATTGTCATGCCTATAACATGAGAGTGAATGAGGTTTAAGTTGTCCAAAAGTTTAGTGGGACGCAAGGGAAAGTTGTTTGAAGTGTTAGATTGGTTCTTGAGGGTCCTAGAGCTGATGTTGAATGTCTATATGGTGTGTTTCCATCGGTTCCACTTCCTTAATGTGACTTAGGAGGTCGTATCATATCATAGTGGCCTCTCATTGCATGTTTACCCCAGCTAGCTAGTTGCTTGGGTAGATGTGGAAGGAGGGTGTTGGAGTTGCCTCATGAGTTTCCCACCGAGAATGGGGATTCTTAGCCCCATTATCTCTAATAACATCATAGCCTGCAAATCGCCCAATGCTAGTGGAAAAATTTTCAAAGGCATCATCCACCTCATCAAGAGATGATCTATCATGAAATATATGTCTCAATGCATACTTCCTCCCTTGTGAAATCTCACCATCCATGTGAGGATGGAATCTACATGAAGGTCCACCATTTAACCACTCATGGCTATAGTATTTTGGATTCAATAAGTGAGCCAAGAAATGAAAAGGTGAGCATTTCTTATCCAACATGCTGAAAAAAATACCATGTATGGTGGTGAAGAAGTTCTTCATTGATGTCTCATTCTCAAGGCACTCATTGTGAAAAATAATGGTCCTCATGGACTCAACCATGGAATCCCATCCCTCATAAACCTCTCCTAGGATGGGCTAGTCTGTATTTGCAAATCATAACAAAGAAATGATATGGTATATAATCTTATTAGTAAGATCTACCCTCTCCCATCATCATGCCAGTAGCCTTGTAAATAGGTGCATTGTCTATAGTGATTTGCACACAAGAATCAACACCTACGTCTTCAATAAATTTAATGAACAACTCACCCATATATTGTGAATCCTTGTATTTTCCAAGTCTAGCATTCAATGGTTTCAAGAAAACTGATCCATTCAAGGAAGACCCATGAAGTTGATGAGTGGATGGCTTGTTGCATCTTTTCATCCATCAAAAACAATACTAACCCTAGAAGTTGGCTATGATGATTTATAAGCTCAAGCATTTTATCCACCTCCTTCTTCGACTTACTCAATAATTTAGTTCTAAGCCTCTTTGACCTGGTAGGCACATACACTAATGGAACCCCTTGAGTTAGAGCTTGACACATCTCAATAAATAAAGTTGTTCGTTCAACATTAAATGATATGAAGTTGAGATAGAAAAATAATGGAACGGTGATATCAATCTCTTCTTACCTCTCTTGCTAAAATGTCTTGTCCTTTGGACCAAGCACCCTCCTTTTTGCTGCTTGATCTGCACCTCCACGGGAACTCCCAAATGGATAACTGGTATTGTTTTTCCTCAAGAATGGAAGGGGATACTCATCCTTGTTTTTCTTAGATGATGCAACCACCATTGCCATACCAATATTGGCCTCTCTTTCTAATTATTTCCTCTTAGATGCATTCATTCCTAAACATTCTCCAATTACACAAAATGGTAGTTCAATGAATGTGTTTTCACATAGAAATAGGCACCCTTGAATTTTGTGGAAAAAATTGTATTTCTAAAGAACATTGCCTCCTCCCTTTAACTTGATTTTGGGCCTTGTTCTCTTGTAACGTACTTCCACAAGGGATATTTATTTTCTAGAGTATGTTGTTGTCAAGCCAGGAGTAACTCCAGTTTGGCAGAAAAATAATACAATTAATTTCATTAGGTAGCTATTGTTATATACAAAGAATGTGACTGCTCAATTCATCTTCTTGATGACTGTTCACATTCCAAATTCACCCAATCGCAGAGGATTAGGTGTTAACATTCCCCCCTTAATCTGAAGGGATGTTGGTGAGTCCAAGCATCATTCTGAACCTTTCAAGCTTTTCTCTTCCAAGCGCTTTGGTGAAGATGTCTGCAATTTGCTCATTTGTGGAACAATGACGGAGATGGATTGTTTTGGCCTCAACATGATGTCATATCAGATGATATTTAGTATTGATGTGATTTGTACAATCATGGAACTTTGGGTTCTTGGACAAATTTATTGCAGAGGTGTTGTCAATCATGAGTGGAGTTGATTGTTCTTGTTTTACCAGCAAATCTTCAAGAATTTTCCTGAGCCACACAATTTCTTTCGTTGCTTCAGTTGCTTCCATGGATTCTGCTTCTGTTGTGGAATCTGTTGGAACTGATTGTTTGCGTGATCTCCAAGAGACAACTCCTTATCCAAGACTCATAGCATATCCTGAAGTAGATAATCCAGTTTCTTTGTCTCCATCGAAGTCTGAATCAGAATATCCAATCAAGCTGAAGTCGTCCACCTATGTATACTTGATTCCAAGGTCTTGAGTTCCCTTCAAGTACCTTAGAACTCTTTTTGCAGCAAACCAATGTCCCTCACAAGGCTTTTGCATAAACCCGGAGAGGATTCCAACAGCAAATGAAATATCTGGTTTGGTAGTAGTGAGGTAGATGAGACTTCCTACAAGCTGTCTATATTTTGTTGCATCCTCAAATTCGTTTCCTTCAATAGATTTGAGCTTTAAGTTTTGTTCCATTAGAATAGTGAGAGGATTGCATTCCATCATGCCAAACCTGTTCAACAAAACTCCAATGTGTTTCTTTTGAGAAAGAAATATGGACTTTGGATGTTGGGTTACTTCAATGCCAAGATAGTAATGAACATAGCCCAAATCAGTCATTTCAAAACTTTTTCCCAATTCTTTCTTTATGGATGCAATATAGCTTTCATTGTTCCCTGTCATTAAAAGATCATCTACATTATCACAGATATACAACTATTGCCAACTTTCTTGACAAATAAAGTTGCAACATCAAGATCAAAATGATTGAAGTTGAGTTTCAGAAGATGCTCAGTTAGTTTTTCATACCAAGCTTGTGGTGCTTGTTTGAGGCCATACAAGGACTTCACAAGTTTGCATACTTTATGTTCATGTTCTTTCATAGAAAATCCTTCAGGCTGGGACATAAAAACATTCTCTTTTAGATATCCATTCAAGAATGCAGTTTTTACATCCATTTGATGGACTTTCCAACCGTTCTGAGCTGCTAGTGCAAAGAGTGTCTGGATGGTGGCCCATTTTGCTGTGTGGGAAACATTTTCCTCATAATCGACCCCTTCCTTCTGTGCAAAACCTTTTGCCACAATCCCAGCTTTGTGCTTGTCAAGTGAGCCATCAGCTTTGTACTTGTTCTTGTAGACCCACTTGCAGTCAGTTGGTTTGGTTCCAAATGGAGGATCAACCAGCTTCCAAGTGTCGTTCTTTATGAGGGCATCATACTCCTTTTGCATCAATTCTTTCTATTCATCATGAGAAGCAGCTTCTTTAAAGGAAGTTGGTTCAAAATCTGTAGACAAGTTCAATTCACAATCATAAGAAAAATCCATATCAACAGGTGAATTAGAGTCATCTACATCACCTCCATTTTGCCTGTTTGAATTTGTGGTTCCTGTTTTTCCAATTTCATTAGGATGAACACTTTCAAGTGTCTTTGTCAGCCACTTTGGGGGACCTTTCTGAGATGGTCCAGGCTGCTTTGTTGATTGAGTTGGGAGTGAATCAAGATTGAGTCTCCCAATTCTATCAACTACATCACTTAAAGCATCATCCATTGTTGGAGTTTCACTCGGGGGAGAGTATTCTTCAGAAGAAGATTCCACATGTTGATCTAGTATAGGAATCCCCCCTTCAAGATGTGGAATCTGATTATCAAATTCTTGAAATGATTTTGTTTTTGCGAATCTATCCAAGCGATCAAGTTTCCGCTCAACAACATTGTCAGATTTGGATGATTCAAGAAAAAATACATCTCTAGATATAACAAACTTTTTATTTGCTTCATCATAGAGGCGGTATGCTTTGGAGGTGTTTGAATACCCCAGGAAGATACACTTACGACTTCTAGCACCAAGTTTGTTTCTATGTACCTTTGGTATCAAAACATAACAGGTGGAACCAAAGACCCTGAGATGTTTTACCGAAGGAACATGTCCATACCACATTTCATAAGGAGTCTTGTTTCTTATATCATTAGATGGACATCTATTCTTTATATATGTAGCACATAGAACAGCATTAGCCCAAAACATTATCTTTACATTTTTGAAGAAAAGCATGGATCGTACCATATTCAAGATTGTTCTATTCATTCTTTCAGCTACACCATTCTGTTGGGGATTATAAGGCATAGTTGTTTGATGTTTAATCCCATGTTGGCAAAGATAGTGTTCAAATTCATTTGATGTATATTGTTTTCCATTATCAGTGCGAATAGACCCAATATGAGATTGTGCATCATTTCAATCCATTTATGAAAATTCTTGCATGTTAGGAAAGCATCAGATTTGTTCTTCAATAAATAAACCCAACACATTCTGGTGTAGTCATCAATAAATGTCATGATATATTTATTTCCATTTGCAGAAGGAACAGGCATTGGACCACATAAATCTGAATGAATAAGTTCAAGCTTCCTAAGTGCTCTTGAATGTGAATCATGAAAAGACTATTTGCTATGCTTTCCTAGAATGCAAGCATCACATTGCTTAAGTTTCTAGGAATTGTAGGCAAACCAGCAACACTATTTTTCTTCAATAAGCGAGACTTTCATAGTTCAAATTTCCAAATCTAGCATGCCATAATAAACTTGATGGAAGTGTACCTTCTTCATGATGATAATTGTATGATAAATGTTGTGCATGAGTAGATGTTCCTTGCAGTTTGAGAAGCCTTTCTTCTTCTATTCCCCTCATGACAAGTGAGTGGTCAGATGCTTTTCTTACCTCAAGCTTGCCATCAAACATATGAATGGAGTTACCTTGTTGGCGTATGTGGACCAAGGACAACAAGTTTCTCTTGAGCTGTGGGAGATATAGAACATGATGCAGAAGAAAGTCTAGAAGACCAGGAAGTTTAAGCCTGATTGTGCCAAGCCCTGATGGCTTGATTTTTGACTGATCTGCAAAGTATACTGCTCCATCAACATTGTCAGTGAAATCTTCAAAAAATTCTTTTCTATGAGTCATGTGATAGGTTGCTCCTGAATCAAGCAACCAATCATTTTTCCATGAAGCAAGTGAAGAATTAAACAAATCTTCATTTACTCCAATGTTACATTGTGCCTCAACATAGTGAGCGGATTCAGGTGCTTTACCTTTGTCTGTATCATCAGTTTCCTTTCTGTTGGTTTCTTTTCTGCTCAATTTTGTCCCATGGTAGCTTGCATGTAGAGGCATCATGTGATCCATTTCTTTTGCAGTGAATACAGTGTAAATCTGCCTTTTCTCCTTGAGAATGTCTGCCCCCCTGCCTCTGAAATATCTTCCTCTTCCTCTTCGTCCACCTCTTCCTCTTGTAGAATCTTGAGCAGGATGCTTTTCTTTATGAGCAAGGCACACAGTCTCTTCAGAAGATTTAAGGGTTGTCTTCTTTCTAAAGGCTTTTTCTCTTTTAGCAAAATTTTTCACAAGACAGTCAAAAGTTATATCTTTGAGATTTCCATTTGCTTGCAAAGACTCAATATAATTGGAGTATGTAGGATAAAGTGCCTTGAGAAAAGCAATAAGAGAGATATCCAGCTCAACCTTAGTGGATTTTATATCATGCATTATATACTTTATTTCAGATGCAAGAGTAAGAGGATCATTATTTTGCAGTTCAAGAGTGAAGAGTTTAATCATGAGTTGGACGACTTCAAGTGCAAAATGTGAGTCATAGAGTTCTTTCAGCTTTTGTAAAGCTTCAAAGGCACTTGAATATGATGAAATATGGTGACTCACCTCTTTATTTACAGATGCTATGATTAATGCATAAGCTTTGTTGTTCTTGTTTTCCCAAATGGCGAGCTCTTTGTCTGAGGTAGGATTTTCTGGGTCACTGTCTCCTTCTCCGACACACACTCCTTTCCACAACTC